>WEIU01023498.1:631846-681108 GCA_013389925.1 Aegithalos caudatus
CGGGGCTCAGAGATGGATGTTGTCGCTGCGGGGGGGGGTGATGCAGAGGGTGTTTAAGTTTAATCTGCTCCGTCCCCCTCCCCCAGCCCAGGCTCGCTGTCCTCCATAGCGGATGCCATGTCAGGAGCTGCGGGGAGGCTATAGGAAGGACGGGGTTATAGCTCTCCTATATGCTCAAATCCCCGGGTGCTACCATTTTGTGATAGGCAATATACTGATGCCTTCCCTTCATGTGACCTTCGCATTCATCATCTGCAACTTGAGTAAATTGCAGACCGCGCTGCTTGGGTATCTGCTCCAGTGCAGATACACAACACCTGGGCGGGGGGGGGGGGGGNGGCGGGGGGGGGGGGGGGAAGAGGGGTGTTCCTCACCTTTTTCCTGGCCCTGTTAATTAATTGTATTAAGTTATATACGGGTTTTAGTTATCAAGGTGTTTTTTATGCTATGAGAAGCACGCAGGTTTCTGGTGACTTGCCTTAAGGCAGTGACTGCTGATACCTGGTCAGATGCTTGCGTGGGTTTTTCTCTTTCAGCAAACTGCATTTGTGACAACATCTATTGGATCTCGTTCCCCCACCCCCACTTTTTCTTTTAAGCTGTTTGCTGTTGGATGGCTTATAGAGCTTTTCCACTGTCAGAAGGGTCTGTGGTGTGGATTAACTGCTTGTTTAGCTGCAAGTAACCTCAAATTCTGGACCTGTGTAAGGATATATTTGAGCAGTGAGTGGAGGGTGTGCTGGGTATACTAAGAGGAAGGCACAGGGGCTGTATCTGGTACAAAGAAAGCATGGTCAAAATAAAAATTTTTCTTCTCTGCTATAGATCAAAGAGTTTTGAAAAAATAAGAATATAAAATTTAAAGAGTTTGGCATCTTTTCTAGGAAACTTCCAAAGGTCCATGCAGTGTATCCCCCAGACATGCTGGGATCATGCCAAGGGCAGGACATTGTACATTTTACTGAGCCTCAGGTCATAGTCCAGGATCTACTTGTTTGTCCATAGTCACAAAAAAAAAAAAAAAAAAAAAAAAAAATCCTACCACCCAAGTGAAAAACTTGTTGGGCTGTAGCTTTCTAAGAAGGGGAAAATGGATCTTCTGAAGTCTTTGAGCAAAATGGGTTCACCTGTTGGCTCTGCTCCTTTCATGCTTTCTAAGTACTGGCAGTCAAACCTCATAAATCCTTTTTAGAAGATGTGTGCAGGCAGTGCTGCAGTGGTGTCGTAGATAATGTAGGGCTGCTGGGCCAGAGGAGGATTTGTTGAAGGAAGGACAGTCAGTGCACTGGGGTACTCTGCTCCTCTCCTTTTGACCACACAAGGGGATTGCATACACCAATCCTCGGTGTATCTCCACTGGCACCAATTTAGAACTGGGGATTTTATCTGCTTGGTGGAAAATATATGAAGCTAATTATCTTCTGTCTGTTTCTGATGACTCCTGTCACAGCAGAAACCTATGACCTCACTGTGTCCCATCAGCTTTCTCTCTAGCAGCAAGTTACAGTGCTGTGGCTTTTAGAAAATGAAATAATTAAGGGTCCCCTGAGCAGGAGCTGAGAGCTGTCTGTAGAAAAGCATTTAGAGGAAATAATTGGAGGGGAAATGGAAAATGTCACTGTGAAGAGGTCTTTCTCCATTTGATACCCCTGAGTGCTGGCTGGTTTAGACTGGTAACTTGAGACCTCTTACCACAAAATGTATGTGTATATGCTGCAAATCCCAATCCTGTTAAAATAGTGTTGGGGCCCGGTTGTAATGTATAGTCTCTTTTCTTTCTGTGTGGGTATTGGAAACCATGATAAGGAGCAATGGAAATAGAACCCAGAATAAGCATGGCTCTTCAGTGTAACTGTGATAGGGGCTGTTTTCTTGTCTGAATAGTCATAAGAAGAGATTGTGTGTAGACCTACTGTGTACAAACACAATTATTGCTGTAGTGTGGACATGACATATGTCACTGCTCCAGCTTGATACCAGGATGGTGGTGCAGCTATTGCTCAGCAGCTGCTCACTACACAGTGAATGTGCTGATGAGTTTCTCTCTGAGTGGATGGAAATCTGCAAGAACAAACGCTGATGTGGTTGGTACTGGCTGGTGTGCGTGATGCAGACACTTCGGCAGAGGGGCTGGGGGCCCTGCCAGGGCTGCTTTCCCTGCTCAGGACCTGCAGGGCTCCGTTCAAATTGTCATCAAGTCACATTTCCCTATCAGGACAGCACAATTCCCCCCTGCCAGACCTGTGTTGTGGCTATGCAGAGCTTCAGTCCAGGGCTGCTGCAGGCACCTTGCAGTGAGTCCCACACTTGGGAAACCTACAAGCAGGAGGAACGATACTGCCTGCAATCAGTGTTCAGTTACATGTCTTACCAAACAAATATTTATTTCCTCCTGAATTCGATGGCTTACTAGTTGCTGCTAATTGCATTTTCAGTGACACTTACTCTGCTGTTAACAGATTATCCAACAGTGCAGAGCTTGTATTTATAATACCAAGTGTCAGTGTGGCTGCTCTGTGTGCTTTTGCTGCTGGAGTCTCAGCGTGGTGACTTGGATACCAGCTGGTGGTGATAAAATCAGTGAAGAAACAAGAAGCCAGGTAGAAGCCAGGCAGGTGACACCTCTGTCCACAGACTGGTTTATCCTGGGCCCCAGAAGGAAGGAAGGTTTATCTGGTGAGCTCCAGGCATTTCCTGTTGGTGTGGTTGTAAGCTTGTAGGATAACTCAGGTTGGAAGGGACCTCGGGGATCATTTAGTCCATTCGTAAGGTGTTGTTACTTTTCTGCTGCCTCCTTTTCTAAATAAATAGGTCTTGGAGCAGGCACCTGGACCAGGAAAATTGGTCTGATAAAAAGAACAAAGCATGTGGAATGTGCTAATTTGACTTGAGAGCCCAAATGACTGAGGAGGTTGTATGGGACAGCCCACAAGGCTGTTTGTATAATCATCCACCTTCATGCCACTCTTACTTTACCATGTGAAAATAACAAATACGTTTTCTGTAATGATTTCTATGATCTCAGAGCACTGTTACACAAATCTTTGGATTTCTGGGAGTATTAGTGTTATCTGTGCTTTACAAACAAGAAAACTGAAGGCACTGGGCAGTGTTCAGCTGGTTTCCAGAATTTCTGTGCCTTGTGGTGGTGGTGGTGTCTGCTCCAAAGCAGGGTGCTGCTCAGCCCTGCTGGGACATCTGCAGTGCTCTTCGTGGGGAAAACAAGGCACCTCTGACTTCTCCAGAACAGATGGTTTCAGGGGGCTGCTGAGGAGGCAGTGACTAAGGGATGGGAACAGTGGGTGGAGGGACTTGAATGGAGATGAAACCATCTTGTTTATGATTAAGGGACCTAAGCAGTGCCAAAGTTGTGGAAATGAGTCAGTGTTTACTTGACCCCAGGCCTGAGCTGGAGTCTGGTACCCCACAGGCATCTTCTCTTGAAGGCTGTGCACCCAAAATAAGGGTACTTAGCAGTCTGTCACCAGGCTCTGATGATATATGCTGAATTCCCTGATGTTTGTGTGTTGCCTAGAAGGAATCAGACAGGTGTGGGCCTAAACTCAACCACGTTGGGCTAACATTGCCTCCCCCAACACACTGAGATTTCCACATGGGAAAATGCAGCGCTGCAATGCCTGTGGCAGTGGAAAGGCTAAATACTCATTAGGCATAGCTGCAGTAATTGCTGTGACAAAATCAGGCACAGGCCTGGTAGCGTCTTTGCCTTTCCACGTCCCACACTGGTGATGCAAAGCTAGATCCTGAGGCCACAGGGTTTAGTTTGGCTTCAGGTATAACCTTGAGGAGCAACTTAATACCTTCCACAGCCCTTTAGAGATGAATACACCCCCGAGATATGATGAGGGAATGCCTTCCTTCATAACACATGCTTTGCTTTGTTATGGAAAGCTTCCCCAGCAAAATACCTTCAGAGACCAACAGCAGTATTTAGCAACTATATAGAAGTGAAGGATCCTAAAGAGATGCATAAAGAGATCCAGATACTTGGCCTGTTCCTGCAGAAAAATTGTTTTGTTGATGATCTTTGTACTTTTAAGTTGCTCTGGCTTCTGCTGCAGTATGTGCTTTATGAGCTTGAGTGTTGAGGACTGAGTGTTCAAATCTTGTAAAAGTCATAGTTACATTATGTAGAGATTGGGGATGTCAGTTGTACTGGCCAATGCTGAGCTTCACTGCAGTACTTCAGGAGCAGAATCAAATTTAAATAAGAGGATGCAGTCATGATATGTACTTTGGCCACAAAAGAGGTTCTTAAGTGTGATTCTTGTAAATTTTTGAAGGTTCTGATTTGAGATGTGTGCTGGCAGAGAGAGATGATTAATTGCAAATCATGGACCTTTAATTGTTGTATGATAAATACATCTGTTAACCAGTCAAATCCTGTTGTGTATTTGCAGCTTAAAAACACAGGCACTGCTTGTGAAGTGACTTATTTATGGTTTCAGTGGATGGTGTAAGAGCCAGGAGTAGGATTCTACTGCTTAGAGAAATAAATTATGGTCAGGTAAGTCCTTCAAATGGCAGCCAGTCTTTGGTCAACAGTGAAGAAAATACTTGTTTTCATCTCGGATTAACTGGGGAAGGAAGAAAATATGGAGCATTGGGGGAAATGGGTAATGTCTTACAGCAGACCCCAAGATAAAATAATTTCACTTAAGACAAATCAGTAGAGCCCTGAGCAAACACTCATGGGAGGAGGAATACTAGAAGAAGGTACATAATAGAGTTAAAACATAACATGGATGGCTGTAGGGGAACACCCCGTGAATCTCAGTGTTTGCAGATGCAGCAGCAGTGTCTGCTGGTGTTTGTTGTCAACTTGTTTTAATCCTGTTGGGGTTGGCTCAGATAAGTACAAGTCTAATATTTTTTCTACTTCCTGCAGCAGTTACATGTTCTCTGCAGATCTTGCTAGCTGTATCTTTCAGCTTAACTCTAGTGATGATCTCGTGCTTCTGGTAACTGCCCCCTAGCCTTATGTTCTCTAGAAGAAGGGATTTCTGTGGCATGTCTCAGAACATATCAGAATTTACCTAGGGAAAGGAAACCAGGTGCACTCCAGTGGGGAAGCTGGTGCTCAGTGTTGTGCAAGTTGGTGTTTGGACCTACTGGTGTGTGAAAATGACAGGTTGCCTTGTCATTGCTGGAATTCGTCACCTGATAGCTGACAGATCAGGGATGCTGCATTTCCTCGTGTAGACTCTTCCTTGTTAGCATGATCATCCTCAAGTTCAGAGTCTTAGAACATCTTGAGTTTTTTTGATTAGTCCGTACTGTACTTGGAGATAATTAAATGTGGAGTTTTTTTGTGTGTTTCCTCAGTAAACAGGATGCAGTGATACAAGGATGTGAAGAGGGAGCAGAACCAGTGGGGAAAGGAGTCAGAAGTTCCCAGAAGCTAAACTATCAGCTTCTCCTGTTTTTTAAAACTTGGTATTCTTATCACACAGTCAAAAAGCCTAAATAAAACCAAGCAAAGCAAAGCAGACCTACTGTTTTTAAAGGGTACTGATTGTTTTCAGAAGCCATTCAATACCTATCTGGGAATACCAAGCCAAGTCCTTGACCCTGACTTTTCCAGATGCTCAGAGCAGGCAGAACCCTGCTAGACTTACATAGATGGAGTGGGAGTCTGTCTGCAACACCTCCTATCTGAGGCAGCTTCTGAAAATGTTATTCTAAGGCAGGAAGTTAATCCCTTTCCTGACCTGGTGAATTCCTGAATGTCCCTACTTTGTACTTCAGGTTTGAGTCTGTCTGTACAAGCATGAGTAAAAATTCTAAATAAGGTTTTCTTTTTGGGGAGAAATGGAAGCAGTTTACAACTTAGCAAGAAAACAATTCTTGCTGTGTTTTAGCTACTGGGCTGAAATTTATTATGATGCCTTGAGCAGTGAATTTATTGGACAAGGGCAAACCCATGTGTTTGTTCCACCCATGCAAGCCAGTACTTAGTTTTTTGTTTCATGCAATGCATGAGTAGCAAAACCAGAAGAGTTAATGAAGGGGTGGCAGGCAGTCATGTAGAAGCATATGGTGTTCAGCCTATGTGCTCAATGTAAAATTGGTTTTGAGGTGGTGTCTGTCAAAAGTGATTTACTGATAATGTGCAGGGTAAACCTACTTCCTTGATATGCCACTAAAATAAACACCCCAAAAACTTTGGGTATAATACTTTTTTCCTTCTTGGATTCACAGATCTGTAGCCATATGAGTCAGAGTACTGCTAGTTGGGAGGAGAGATGAAATTAAATCTGGCCAAAAAAAAAAAAA
Source organism: Aegithalos caudatus (assembly GCA_013389925.1). Taxonomy (NCBI): domain Eukaryota; kingdom Metazoa; phylum Chordata; class Aves; order Passeriformes; family Aegithalidae; genus Aegithalos; species Aegithalos caudatus. The sequence goes on from WEIU01023498.1 coordinate 638,144, forward strand.
AACCAAACAAAACCAAGAACTCAAACCCAGAGGACTAGTCATGCATGGTGGGAAAAATAGCTTACTAGTGAGACAGTTTCTCATTCTACTTGAAATTTTCTCTTCCTGGCCTCCAACCTGGTTTTGCACATTCTGATAGAGAGTGGAATCTCATGGTTAAGGAATATTGTCTCTTATTACAGGCAAATGGGCATGTTTAGCCTTGAGGGTAGAATTCTGTTCTTTGCTGTGAAGCTAAATTCTTAGTGATTAGTTTTTATACCTTTTTCTCCAACCTTAAAGGAGAGGCTTCTGGCTTCTCCCATGACATGCAGGTGTCTACCATTAATGGACACTTGAAATAACACTGGAAAAGATCAAGCATAAAGTGATAAACTGTTTTTTTTTTTAACAATAAACAAAAACTCTATGAAGATGGCACTGTGGTGTCTGTCTGAGCCCTTGCAAAGGCTTATCTTCTCTCTAGAAGTGTTGTGCCAAGAACTTCAGTTCTTCATGCAGGTTGATTTGCTCAGTATTTTGCAGGTTATTTAGGTCTGCTCTGCAGTGGCTGGGTCCAGTGCAGCCAGCTTTGGCTGCTGGCACAGAATAGGTGCAGCATTTGAGTAATGAGGGTGTTCTTAGAAAGCACTGGGAGAAGAAAGGCTGCCCTAGGTGGCCTGGTAGCACTTGAATTTTTGAGCATGGCCTTTCAGGACAGGGATGGGTAGCACAGCCTTACAGAGGAGTGAGCCCAGGGTTTTGTACCTTGGGACTTTGAGCACTTGCATGTTCTGGTCAGGTTTGGAGGTGGTCTGCCTGCAGCAGGAGTGGTTCTGAAAAACTGCAAGAAGTTATTTCTCTTAATTTACATTTATCTGTAATCCATCTAAAACACACATCATGCCTAATTTGGGATGACTTGATGGAGTTTAGTAATGCAAGCTGGATGTGTTGCTCAGAACTAACTACTCTAGATACTGGGTTAGCTATGAAGAGAGGGCTGAGAACATTTCGGTGTTTAATGATGAGCAGGCAAGATTGCATCAAAACACTGTGATGGGCAACTGAGGGCACAATTTCATGTTAGATATTTAAACAATTATTCCAGGTGATTTGTTGATACTTTGTGCTTAGGTCCATCTTTTTTTCAAAGTCCATTATATCCAGTGAATATTTTAATAGCAGTTGAATATTAAGTGGCTCCACAGTTTTCTTAAGGTGTCTTAAGTAGATGGGCAGACAGGACAATTAAGTTGCTGGTATTTGCTTCCTTTATGACTTTCAGGTTTGTCACAGCTCTGAGCCTGGTGCTGACTGTAGTAGATAACTGCTTTGCTTTCCTTCAAGACACAGTACAGGAATAATAAGCCCTGAGTCTGAAATCTAACAGTGTCTCTGTTTTCTCCAGAGCATCTGACATGGCAAGTTTTGGCAGACCCAGCCATGACCAAATGGAAGTGAGATGGTCCCTGGTTTGTAGCTTCTTGCAATTCAGCATAACATGCTTTTGGAAGCTTCTTGGAAGCAGACGTTATGCAAGCTCCTCAAGCTGTGTCTTGCTGACTGGAAGCAAACTTGCCAGCTTCTGCCATTTTTCTGCAAGTCTTGTGACTTGTGTGGCTTTTCTTAGAGCCCTGGCCACAGCAATTGAATGAACAGAAGAGCAGTGTAGCTTTTGTATTGAAAACAGCAATTTCTATCATGGAGGTTTGAGGGTATTTTTTTTTTCTTTAAAAGATGCTGTTTCCCTAAATGCTTCTGGAGACAAGAATAAAGAATCCCAAAACTTCTAAGACCTGCATTGTCATCCCTTCCCTTCCTAAAAATCAGGGCTTAGTCTCAAAACTATAAGCTCTGCTAAAATACTTGTGTTGCAGTCGCAATGAACAATAAATGAGGTTTGGAATAAACCCAGTACCTCACTTGTGACGGAAATGGGAATTGAACTGGAGTCTCTGGGGCTGAAAATACTATTTTAATAATGTATTGCCTCAACAGTCTCCTTTAACTCTCCCTTTCCTGTTTCTTATGGCTTTAGGCTGCATTGTTGCAGCTGTATGGAAGGGTGAAGAGTTAATAGAACCAGAACAGACAGGGGAAATGCTGGGCTCCTGTCTGACTGCTCAGACTGTCATTTGGGGCTGGGAAACACTCTTGCTGCAAGAGTGGCCAGTGAAGTATATGTGATGCCTAAGAGAGGACACAGCCAGTGTTAAACTGATACTGCTGTGGATTTTGGCTGCAAAGCCAGGCAGCATTGCTGTAATGCTGGATAAAAGCTGATCATAAATTGCAGCTGTATTCCAGAGTAGTTTTTCAGCTGCATTCAGACCCTTTCTCGTATCAATAGGCAGAAGGCTGCAGAGATGCTGAGCAGTTGGTTCTCAACATCTGCAAATGTTATCACAGCACAGCTAACTTACCCTGGAGAGCACTAGGAGAAACTACAGTGTTTCCCTTTTTGAAAAAATTGAGAATGGAGATCCAGGGATGGGGGAGGCGGTGCTGAATTTCTTAGAACGAGGAAAGAGGGGAAAGAGGTACCTAAAGGCAAAAATCTTGAAGTCTTTGTTCAGTTCCTCGTCTTTGTCTTCCTGCCACTCTTACATGCATAAAGACAGAGTAAGTTACATAGGATCTGGCTCAGGGCTCTGACAAATTAACAGACTGATTCAGCCCTGGGAGCTCTTCCTTATCCAAGTAGTTACAAACCTCTAAAAATGAGGCTTATAATGACTGTCCATTTGCCACCTGCCTTCCAGCACAGGAACAATTCCCTGTCAGCAGGGGAATATATCTGGTGAACTGTTAGTTCAGAATTAAACCAATAAACAACAAAGCTCTAACCCTCACAGGTTTTATGTTGATATTCAGCCTCACTGACTTGTTTATGATGTACTCTGAGCTTACACCGCTCTGGGTCATGATGGAACCTCTTGATTCTAATACATGTTTGGTTTTCTCTCTTTCTGGCTGCTGTGATCTCTTGTGTAATCTCTGGCTATTTCTTAAGCTGATTGTGCTTTTACTTTTAATAGAAGCTTCTCTATGAATAGCTGGGAATTGCCTGAGCTTGGTGGTGGCCTTGAGAGGAGATGTGTCGCAGTGGGGTTAAAGCTACGGGTAAGGAGGAGGTTGGTACATTCCAAAATGCACAATACCCTCAGGGACTGGTGCATGACATGTGTCACACTGCAGAGCTGATGCTGCAGCTCCAGCACTGAAACTCAGGTCACCTCTTCTACATCATGCAGCTCCCAGCAGAGATCCCAGCAATAAAGTTCTTCCCTCTGGGCTGTGCTACTTTGATTTGTTCACGTTCCTAAGAATTACTCTGCTTATGCCTATTTGTACAAGATGTGTTTGTTATCTCAGGCCTGCAAACTATCAGGCACCCCAAACTCATTTTTGAGAAAGGGATCCATTTCCTGAATAAATTTGTATAGACTATTGAAGGAATGATATTTAAAAAATGTTTACTGAGAAGGAATAAGTGAGTTACTGCATTGGCACTTGGTATTTTGCCAACTCTGCTTGGACAAAGTTGGACTAATATTTGATACCTGGAGGGGGAAAAACACGTCATAGAAATCACTTTATTGGTGGAGTGGAGATACAAGGGAAGAGAAAATTAGTTAAAACCTTTACTTGTGGAAAATAGGAAAGGAATGGAAGGCTGTAAGACTGTGGTGTGTTCAAGTCACTATGCCACAGTTTTGCTATCAGAATGACCCCTGATAAGGCAACATCTGTTTTGATCTTTCTTTGTTGTTGAATTTAAGCCCAGCCTTTTTGTCACCTCCCATGGTCACTGCCCGAATTTGACAAGAGCAAAGTGTGCCTTGTGACACCAGAGGTGCTGTTCCACTGGCACAGTGGAACCAGACAGGAGGTCAGATGCTCATCTCTTCTGGGACTATTGATCCAATTTTTGTTCTGGTATAGTCTGAAATGGAGATGTCTTGTGTGGTTTTTTAAGTAGAGTTTAATGCTCCTGACTTTGCTCTGCACTAAAGGTGTTTGCAATCAGTCTGCTGGGTCTCCTTCAAGGGCTTTAAGAGGCAGTGCCTCTGCACTGTGTTCCCAGCCTGGGATGATCCTAATTATATCTGGAGCTGCAGAGGTGCACTGCATAGCAAGGAGCCTGGCACTGTTCCTGCATACTTCTCCAGGCAGAGCAGAGATGTAAATTGGCATCTTAAATTCCCTCTGCAGGACAGCCATGCACTGTGGGCAGTTTGGTCAGGATGCCTGAGTGCAGCATAACTCTGTTACCCCATGGAATTCTGTCCTTCCTGCCTGGCCTGTTGGAAGGGAAGCAGGCTGCTTCCCCATCCACAACACACTCTGCCTGTTACCACTGACTTGAGATAAGCTATGGGGATATGTGCATTCAGCTTTATAAACCCACCACCAACGTGTGGCAACTAACAGTGCATCATGGCTTGTTGAGGTACCATCCTTCCTCATGCAGCTTCTGTTTGGCTTTTTGTCTGTGGGCTCATCAAAGTGACTTTGCCTTTGCCAATGAACTCTTTCAGTTGTCTGTACCCTTTAAGGAATTCAGGCTCTGGGCAGCTTGTCTCCTTTTCTAGCACACAGTGCTGTCTGGGAGTGGAGGAAGTGTCATTCTGCAGTGATGAAATGTGCCTCCAGCTACATTCGTTCTTCTCTTGGGTCTTGCAGCAAATGCCAGGACTCCAGAGGTGGATTTTTGACAAGAAATATAAGATTATACTTAGTGCAAGTATTTGATATCTTTGAATTTGCCATTATACCTGGTTTCCTTCTGTGAAGGAGAGGACAAAAAGGGGCATAACCCCCTTTTATATCCAGAGCCTCCATGTGATGAGTAGTGGGACTGTTAGGTACTGCTGCACAGCATAATGGTGTCTGAACACAGGAGAGCCTCTACTGCTGGGCAGCCTTTAGTCTGAACTCAGCTGCAGCCTGGCCAGAGATTAAGACACTGGTGGTGGGAAATAGCAAGGTCAGCCTGCTGCTCGTCAGTCTTAGCATCCATTAATCCCAGGGTGTTATTGTGGCTGTGCTTTCCCATCAGGCACTCCTGTCCCAGAGTTTTAGTGTACAACTTGTCCTTTTGTTTTCTCACAGCTCAAGTTGCAGGTGCTGAACAGGTCATGTTTTTCAAGGCTGCAGCCTTGTGTTAGAGCAGAGCCAGGGGTTGTTGGTAGATTTGTTTGTGCCAAAGCAGAGCAGTGTTGCTGCAGTGTTATGACAGATCAGTGCGGCTTGAAAAAGAGGCAGAGATGCTGGGTCATGGGTTTACCTCTCTGGCCTTAAAAAATCCTGTTTCTTGACTACTGTCATAGGGACTGAACCAATTTGATGCTCTGGGGTGTTGCTGGTGCCTGGTATTGTCTTCTTGGGGACTGCCTGGACCTTACAGGGAGGTTTTGCAATTGCAGAGAGATTTTTGCCAGGGTATATATGCTTTTGAAGTAGGAAACCTTGCTTTGGTACCGTGGTGAAAATTAAGCAAGGCTGACATAAAGGTCTGGTTTACAGTTTCTGGGGTGGAGAATTCATCACGCAGTGCAATATTTCTGGTGTTAGTTTTTGGGTTTTTTTTCAGATGAGTAAAACCAGCCTTGTTTCCTTTCTCCTGGGATTGTAATTCTTGAAATCAAAACTGCATTTTCCACAAATGTGTAATCCTTACTGCCACATCCATTCAGGATACACCAGGCTGCTTATTCTCTTGAGTTCCTGATATTGTTATGCAGAATCAGTGCTGTGTTATTCTTTACCGTGAATATCCCAAGGCAGCAGACAAAATCCAGGACTTCATTTTCTATTACTCAGAAGATCCTAGAGGAAGCTGCACAGCAGCAGTGCTGCAATTTTTTTGCTCTCTCCAGCCTCTGCTTCCCCAGCTCTGCAGCCTGGAGTCAATGCGGCATTTGCTATAACGGGCAGTGACTTTTTGAGATCAGGCAGTGCACTGTAGGCTGTACCACTCTCTAAGTAATTCTCCACAGTAAAATGCAGAGCTCCAAACAAGAAAATGCCCCCTTTTTTTTTTTTTAACCTGCAGAAACACAGAGTAAATTGGCTCATAAGTGCATGTGAAGTGCTGGAGTGTTCTGTTTTGATTTCCCATCTGTGTTCTACGTCCTCACGTATTCTGGACTAACCCATCTGCAGGAAGATAGCAGGGAGGGAGCTGGCAGATAACCCTCAAAATGGAGGAGGGGAAGAATATTCCTGATTAATTCTCTCACAGCAGAGATGAACTGAAGCAAATAACATTTTGGATGAGATGGTCGGGTTTGTATGCTGGGAGTGCTTGTTTCTCCTCCGAACTCTTGACTGTAGATACTTGCTTAAACCTCAGCAGCCTGGGGCTGATGCCCGCCAGTGGGGGATTCAGGAGCTGTGTGGACATCAAACTGGTTTGTTTCTATGGAAACAGTAGATTTCACCATGTTTTAGGGAAGTAGGAGGGGAATTATCCCCCTGGGCCTGGTTCTGGCTCTCAGAATGGATTGGTTGCTGCACAGCAGTTGTAGAGCAGCAGCCCATGAAGGGATTATCTATCAGCCAGTGATCACAATTAGGAAGAGAAGCACGTGGCTCCAATCTGCTCTCACTGTGGGATTCCCAGGGTCACAGCCCTCCATGGCACTTAAAAACAAAGAGTTTAACCTTGGTTACTCATAGCCCCAAAGGAGGGCTGCGTTTCAGTGCACCCAGCTGCACCCAGACCCCTCAGTTGGGATGGCTGAGGGAATGAGCTGTGCTTGTACCTCATCACACCTTTTAGGCAAGAGCTGAAAACTGTTTGTGGTGTCTACAAGGTCTGGAGGAAGCTGAGATGATTCAGACAGGCTTCAAGTGATGCTTGCTGATGAAATTATTGTAGGTCCAATTTGTTGTACTGCTCTCAGACAGCCCCAGCGCTTGAAGTGCTGTAACTAGGAGTGATGATTTTGAGATCTTTTTTTCAAAAATGAAAGATAACCTCATGAAAGCACAGAAGGAATCAAAGCATGAATATGAACCTTGAACAGGTTCAAATAATAAGAGTTTTGACTAAACCCCATATGTTCTTAGTGGTCTGTAGAACTGAGTCTCTTCAAACGGGATTGGTGCCCTTGTGCAAGATCCCAGTGGTGGTCCTCCTGAAGGAGTTAACCAACACCTGTGTATTTCAGGTTCTGAAGGCACTTACCTATCCAGGTTCTAGCACTGACTGAGAGGGAGAGCTTGTATTTCTAGATAGAAAGAGGGCAGACCATGGAAAACTGTCAGAAAAGGTAAGGCCTGTGTGTGTTTGAGCCTTTGCCCAAGGTAGTCCCTTGTTTCCTACAAATGTAGGACAGGAGCTGTGTAACTGTCTCTAATGGGGAGAAATTCTGTTTGCTCAGCTTCTGTCTCCCCTTACTGTATATAGGGACTTCCTATATTCCATGTTATGTAAACTGAGTTAGGGATGAAGGACAGCTTCTAGCAGAAATTCTTGCTTTGTAGCATAGCCACTAAGTCAATTGGATGAGATAATCCTGGTTATGGATTTGCAGGGGTGCATCAGAAGAATGCAATATCTCTGCTTTAGTTTCAGGTCATCTAAAAATATATATATAGACCTCAAAAGCCAGGCCAGATCCTGCTGTAAGGTCTGCCAAGCATAGAGCTGGGGTGTGCTGGCTTCTTTGGAATTACTGTAGACATACAGCAGCAGAAGTGCCTGGGGCAGACTCTGGGCTATGCCAGTTTAGTCTGCATGCTGGCAGGCCCCCAGGCCATTGACTAGAAGTGTAAGAGTGCCTGTGACTTCCTTGGAAGTCTCTTGCCCTCTGGAAGCAGGGCAGCCATGAGGGCTCTGTAGTTGTGCATCTGATTAAGTGGTGCACAGCAGCTCCAGCACAGCCATGACTTGGCATGGTGCACACAGCTGTCTTCCAGATTTTGATGTATCCTGAAGCTAGTGGAGTGTGAAACAGAAAAATCAGCCCAAAGGATTCAAATGAAAATAAACAATAGCAAAACTTACCTTATCCTACTGCTTGCAGCAACCTGCATAGAGGCATATACAGGGGAGGGGCTGAGATGCAGAGAAAGGAGATGTGGAAAGAGTGGATGAGAGAGGTACCAACTGCTCTGGATGGCTCCTGGGAACCAGTCTGTGCAGTGAGAGATAAGCCAGAAAAGCAGAATTTAGTGTGCTTGGGGAGGGGTGGGGGAGAGAGCTGTTTCCAAGTGAGCATTCATATAAAAATTGCTGTGTGCTTTCTTCTGGCTTTAAGGAAGGTGCTGCAGGCAGAAGTCTGAACATGGCCACTGCAGCTGAAGTATCAGTGATGTGAGAGAAAATTCCCCAGGGTGTTCCCTCTCCCGTTGTCTGAGCCCCCTCAGCCCACACTTGGCTCAACAAACACGTTCTGGGTGGGAAAAACATGTTTTTAGTTAACACTTCTGATGTTCAAGGCATGTGGGTGCTCCCAGAGCACATGAATATGACAATGCCTTCCAGTAACAAAAATCCTTTTCCTGTCCTGTAAGAAAGATCTGGGCACTACCAAAAATTACCCAGAAAACAGTGCTGGACACTGTCACCTCTGAATATGTAAATCAGTGGCCAGTTATTGTGTTGTGGGGTGAGGAGACAAGCTGATGATAAAATGGTTGAGATGGAAGCTTGAAATTCAACTTCTGTCCCTCCATGGCACATCAGTTACCCCAAATGTCAGTGAAACAAACCTCACCATTATCCCTGTCCACGAGGAACTGGATTTGATTTGTCAGACTCACTGTGTAGGCTTTCAAACAGCCAGGCATGCAGCTTTCTATGGAGGTGGATTCTCTTGGAGGGGGCAGTCTCCTGAAAGGTTTCTTGTCTTTTCAGCAGAGTCTGTGGTATGGGGTCATTGTGGTTTTTGAAGTGGTGTGTTTTGAAATACATACAGGTTTCTGATGTGGCTTCATTGAGTTTTTATGTTAACTCTATAAATACACTGTATTTTTCTTATTTTGAATGAAGTGAGAGCACAGTGTGGGAAAAAGATACAGGAGAGTTCCAGAACATGGCATATCCTGGTCAGTGGTGAAAGAGGTACAGGGAACACAGCAAAGGTGATTCTTGTGGTGAGAATGTCAGTTCTGGAGCAGGATGTGGTGTGAGCATGTAATACTGCTATTGCTACACTTAATTATTACACTAAATTAGCATAGTTGCTGTCCTTTCATGTTTGAAGACCTCAGTGCCTCAGTCTGCACAAAACCTGGGGCAGAGCATCCCTCACTTGCTGGGCCCTGTGCTGGTATTGGGTTCAATTTTGCCAAAGGAATAGAACAACTCAAGGCAGATTGGGAGAAAGTGCCAACTTCAGAAGTTACTTGATACTCCATTCTCTACCCTCTCTGACTCTGTTTGCAAATTATCCAGTATTATGTTATAAATGTGCCCAGTTTGTACTGGCACTTGTGTTTTGCCCTGCTTGGGCAGCAGCTGTGAATTTTCTAGGATGGTCTCTGGGGGCTCACCTTAAGCACAGCAAACCCCCACACTTGGGAGGCTCTTTGGTCCTTTTGCTTACTGACCCTGGGGAGCTGTGCTGGGGAGGAGTGGCCAGGTGTTGGAGAGGCTGTTTGAGGGTCAGAACTATTTAACAAAACAATTGTAAGTGTTCCAAGCCAGCACAATGGTGTTAACCTCCCTCTGCACTATTGTAAATAGGAACTCAAGGTACAAGGCAGTGGGAAGCCTCTTTATTTTTCTTGTTTCTCTTAACATGTATATTATGATGACACTCATGAACTATTGCCTGTCTTTATTTTTCACAATTGTTTTCTTGAATAATGAATCATTGTGCACAATAATATTGCCAGTATAGTGGAAAATGGTGTACTTACAATAGATCTTTATTTCTATATGTATCCATTGTGTGACCAGTACCAAGTGCATCGTAAGAAGTTACATTATTCTGAGTGCTTATGGAATTGTTCTTGTCCACTGTGGGTCAGGACTAGGCATACTTGTGCTGTGGAGATTGGCTGATAAAATAATGCACATCCTCTGGCTTAAAGTTATTTAAAGGAGGTGCTAACCTTAATGGAAAAAAATGGCTTAACTAGGAACAAGACTTACCATATGATTATGAGTCTCTATGACTGGTGTCCAAGTTCACATGATGCAGTATGAAAGGAATATGAAAGCTTAGGGCAGAGGAAAACAGAATAGCAGGCTGATGGATGTTTTTGTTCATAGTGCACCTGTTTTTAATGCTTGCTATTCCTCTTGGCCTGTCTGGGTTTTTTTTTTTTTAGTTGAAAAGTACTTTGGCTCAGACAAGAGAATTGCTCACAGAGCCAACCAAGTTAGCAGGAAACTCTGAATCTGCAATCTCTGAATGCAGTCTCTTGGTAACCTGCTGGGTGTCAGGGGGAAGAACAAATTTGTCTTTGTTCTTGCCCTACACCTGAGCTATGGATTTGTTTACAAATGTACTTGGATGTTGCTTGAAGGATCGGATCAGGAAGGTGCTCCAAGGGCAGTCCTGCATCCTTCTTCCTTGTAGTAGAACTACATGATGTCTATTGTGAAGGAGCACCAGGAGTTAGTGACCAAGAAGTACAAAGCTCCTACTGTTTCTGAGGTGTTTCTTTTACGAGTCAATATACTTAATAATAAATATTTTTAGTGTGTGGTTAGTATGTCCTATAGGTGTCAGGCTGTGTGTTAAGGATTCCTTTTCATGTGCTGAAGTAATGTGTTTGAAAATACAAGTGCTGTGAGATGAAGGGCTGTTCAGAGAAATGTATAAGCTGTCCATCTTGTATGAAGATGTGAAGGTTGCTGAAGGGCACAGTGATCAGAAGAATCACATGTCAAAGGTACCAATACCCCTAGATTGGCTTGGGATTCTTGCAAAGCACTGTGCTGTCATTAGCAAGGGAGGATCTCTTGATCTGGACGTGTGAGAATGATGAAATGATCAATTATAAGCCTTGACAGGTGAAAATGGTTTGAAGCTTAAGCAGGAGCAGGTCTGAGCTGTGTAACCAGACAGTAAAATCCATAGGGACAGAACTGTATTTCTTGTGGTATATTGGCACACTGCTTTGTGCAGTGCATTTCTGATTGAATTGCTGTCCCCAGGCACCATCAGAACACAGGAAGTTACAAATACTCAAATTAAAATACAAACAGCAGTGTGAAATTATGGAGGCTGTGTGAATTTTAATATTCTGAAACTACTATAATCCAACCCGGGGATTAAACACATCCCTTAACACCCTATTTTTCTATAGATGTTTAATAAGAAATCAAATTGAAATTAAATGATCAGATGCTGGTGTTCCCTTCTGTTCTTTACAACTACTTTTATGTCTTCATAAACTGCTGTTTTGGCTCTAATTGAGGCTTTAACTTCGCTAGTGCATTCTAATTCAAGAATCTCCAAGGTCTGGCAAACAATTGACTGCAACAATGCTGCATTGGTTTGTCTAGACTAGGCTTACATTTGTATTTCAGAGCCCTCTACAAACAGCTTTCTGAGCTTTCCATCTTCTCCAGAGGCAGGGAAAGCAAGCCTTTGGTCTGTGTTCCACGTGGAACAAGAGATGGTTACTGTGGGCTCTGTTCTGGTTTTGGGTGCTGAAGAGTTCTGTTGCAGCTTCAGTGAAGACAATAATCATGCATGAAAAAGCTTTGACTCCAAGTCCTTTCAGAAGTACAGATTACCAGTGGATGGAGAAGGTGCAAAACTTGAATTTGGTGGAAAGAGGGAATAAATGATGCTCATATTTGCAGTGGAAGAGAATCTATGGAGAAGCAGTTGCAGCCTGAGCTGGTGTGTGGGGATGCTGTTCTTGCCCTTCCCTGTTAGGAAGTTGTGGTTATCACTTCTGATATCGTGGCTACAGGGTCAGAGAGATTTGCAAATATCAGATTGCTGGAATGAAACAGCACTGGAAATGTTACAGGAATCTCTCAGCCTTAGAGTACAAACCTAAAGCAGTGAGCTGACATTTCTGGCAAAGCATGAAGGGACAACTGGCTCATGCAATCACTCGTCTTGGATTTATCAGGATTTGAGAGCATTTATTCCAGCAAAGCTGGTGGACGAGGCACAGCATGCCCCTAACAGTCACTGAGATGCTCAAAGACTTGCTCCTCCTCCAGAGATCTCAGTATCTCATTTAACAGGAAAACATCAAATCAAAGGAGTGAACAAATATTCTTTGGTCTGAGCACACTCTGTGTGTGTGGACACAAATGTGCCCCTGCTGCAATGGACTAGCTCATGTAAGTATCTTTTAATGGACAGTCACATCTTCTTCAGTGTAGCAACAGTGAATAAACACAAGAAACATGTCTGAAAGTTCCAGTGTGTGCCTCGTCAGGTAATCCCAAGCTTTCTATATGGGTGTGTGTCCTACTTTTTTTTGATTGCATCTCTCTTTGCTTCCCTTTCTATACAATATATATTGATTTATACAGGCAGTTTGTCAATCTCCTTTGTTTTATGAATAGTCTGGGCAAAGTGTCTTTGCTTGATGATACTTTTAGCTTTTAATCCTCTGGACTGTGCAAGTCATTAAATGAGTTCTAAAACTTGTTTATAGAGCAAAGGTTTTGGGGTTTTTTTAGTCACTAGTAGTCACTAGTAACCTTTTTGTTACATAGGATTCTAAGTTACTTAATGCATGAAGGTTTTTTGGATATAGTGTATGGCTTTAGTTAAAAACTTCAAACAAACAAGCTAACAAACTAACAAAACAATTAAGGAAACCCCAATTCCCAGTGCCCTGATTTTAAATGTATTGTTGCATGACATCAAGATTGCTTTAATGTGTTTTCAAGGTGTTTGGATTTTGTTTCAGTGTTGCTCTACAGTAACTGCTAGATTGGTTCCCTCCCTTCAATACTTTTTTTACTGCATTACCAATGCAGCTTTTAGCCCAAATCTGCACTCTCATGCAGCTCTGCATATGAAAATAGTAACAAGACTGGAAGGGATGCTGTGATTGTGCTTGCCCGGAGGTAGCTAGTCAAGAACATGTGTAAGCACTTCAGAACTGAGCAATGCAAAATACAACAATAAATGCCTTTTCAGGTCATTTTCCTTGACTGAACTCTTTCAGCCCATCAAGACCCTACCAGATTTGCATCCTTGGTTCTTTTTGATGCCTTGGTTTAGAAGAGGAGATCTATCTCTGGTCAGACCAAGAATTTACCTGCTTCAATATTCTCTCTCTGCCTGTTGTTAACAAAAAACAAGTGTGAAATACATAGAAATAAGTCTTCCAGTAAGTGATATTTTAGGAAATGTAGTTATCTGAGCCTAGTTTTCCAACCTTGATAAAATGCTTGGAATTGCATTGCTAGAACTGATACCTCAGTATCTTGATTCAGAATTTTGAGTCAATAGCTGAGAAAGCTACAAACAAATTAAGTATTTATATTCCCTGAATACAGCTCTGTCTGTTTTAGCTGCTACTTTGTGTATTTTCTAGATGAAACCTAGCCTGGGGGCGTGGCACAGTGTTGTATTCCTGCTTTAAAGCACAGGAAATCAAATGTTGTCGTGCACTTCTGTGTGTTACAAACAAAGCAACAGAAAAAGGACTTCCCAATTATTAAGATAAAAAGTGAAAGAGGAAAACAGGGGGTTGATGCCCTCAACCTGAATAACAATTCAGGCACAGTTATGTATAGTGATGTATGTAATGAGGCTCTGGTGTCATGCTAGAGGCTTCCTTGTCTCAGCACTCAAAGCCTTTATAACATTTTATCTCTGAAGACTTATTCCATCTTTCTTTTTCCTCCCTCTTTCACATCTCACCTGCAGGAATAAGCCAGTTTAACCCCTCTGCTCTTGCCTGCCTAGGTCCTCTGGCAGGTGGTGGGTTTTGGTGTGTTGTCTTCCTGATTCCTACTTGGTGTCATCACTTTGGGCAGCTCTGTCTGGAGCTCTGTGTGTGTGTAGCTCATCCTCCAGGCTCTGAAGTGAACTCAGGCTGCACTGGGCATATTGTCTGTGCTCTGTGGTTGTGGTTTATTTGCAGGAGCAGTTTGTGCCCTCTGCAACAGGGCAGGCAGGTCTCCGCTCCTCGACACTCAGCCAGCTCCACACAAAATTTACTAATTCCTACTGTTTACTAATTAAAAGTATAAAATTACTTTTTCATTTCTATGATTTGAAAGGCTTAGCTGGAGCAGGAGGAGGAAGGGGTTTTTCCAACAGACAGTAGAGAGAAAGTAAATGAAGAACAGGAAATAATATGGATACCATGGGATAATACTGCATCAGTTGTAGGGGTTTTTTAATAAAGCTTTTTGGCTGTAACTCCTGATATAGAGAAGATTTGAAAGTTGAACTGCATGTACCTCCCAAGAGTTTATGGATAAGAACACACATTCATTTTCTGATATTGGGGATCAGATTTACATGTATTTTCACTGAGAACTAGAGCAGCACTAAAGATTGTTGGTTCAGATGACAAAATTTGGCTTATGGGTTTGTTGCCTTGTCCTCTAGAGGATTTGGTGGTTTTTCCTTGGAATAGCTTGGGACCTACTTGAGTTTACAAATAAATTGGATCTTTTTAAAATAATGCTGGAACCCAGTGTCATAGATTTTCTGCCTATCTTTGTCTTGAGATTTTTTTTTCTTAGTAGCTAGGATAAGGGCAGCAGAGAAATTGGGATTTTAACCAAAGCAGAAATATTCAGGAAAACAAAGTACAGCATCAATAGGGTCTTGCTTCCTATGGATTTCATGCTTATAAATGCAAGTGGTCCTTTTTCTACAGTGAAGCAAGTTGGAAACCAATAACTAGAGAATTGTCTTGGTGTGTTGGAAAAGGAATCTGCAGTAATAGGATATTACCTATTAGGTATAAGTTCAAAATAATTCAGTGGAGCTCAAATGGATTTGTTATGCTAAAAACTGATACCAGGATAGGACTTTTCCACACATTGACCACAGACATCTATAGGAATGGAGCTGAGACAGCAGAAAACTGTTAGAATGATAGTGTCTCAAAGATTCCAGGGTTAATCCCATTGGAATGAAAAAGCTAGAGCTGTATTATTTGAAAATCAAATGAAAGGCAATCCCCAGTTAACTCTTTTTATTTCTGGAAAGTCTAAAATAATGAGAATGAGTTTCAGTCTAATTCTAACTGGTAGGGTTGTACCAGAGGTTCCATTACTCCTGCCTTAGTAATTAATAGGTGATATTTTTATTTAAGGTGTTAGAGGATGTACACTGCCTCCTTACACTCATTTCACTTGAACGTAGTCTCCAGTTTTTGATGTTACCAAATTATCCTGACATTCCTACAGATGGAGCATTACTTTTATAGCTGAGAAAATGGAAATACAGAGGAGAATAACTTGCATAGAATTACACAGGAAATAAGTGGCCAAACCAGGAGCTGAGACAGAGCTGCTCAAGGCCTTGTCAGGTGTGTTGAAACAGAAACTCATTTCTCATCTTTGTGGACTTTGTCAGTCATAAGTCCTTGCAGGAGTAAGAGGAAGACCTCAAAGTGGAGAGCCCTGGATTTCTCATTCAGCAGTCCATAGTTGCTCCTGAATCAGCAAAATTATTCCTTGCCACAGCTATGGAGGGAAGGAGGATTGTCTGCCAGATCCCTGCCAGTGTAGGCAGGGCTTCTTTTAACAGAGAAAACTATGTTCATGCTGTAAGAAACACATTTTGGAGTGATGCTTCTCACAGTAGGTAAGGAAGCAATTGATTATGCTTTCAGAACTCTTCAGTGGCTCTTGAAGAGCCACATGAACAGCCAAGTGCTAGAAAACCAAGCCACAAACTAGCAAGGTCATCAGGAGATGCAATGAGCACGCCTAGCTTTGGATTGGAAAAAAAGGAAAAGCAAAGGAGAACTGGTGGGCTGTGGTTGCTAAGTCAGCATTTGGAGAATGTTAGCAAAAGGCTGCTTTCCCTTGAAATTACTTGAAGTACACAAAAATACAGGATTCTTGTAAATACAGAAGGAAACTGCTGCTTTTACCTTGGCAATACTTGAGTAACTATAGCCAGTAGAGACCCTGTGTGGAAAGAAGCCTTTGGCTGCTGGTTATTTTCTCAGTTGTGTCACGTGGTGTTTGCACACTGGGACAGTGTGGTGTCTTCTCAAGCCCCAAGTGCAGGGTGTGAGTGAATTTGTGTAATTGTTTTTGCCAAAAGGAGGCATGCTAGTTCTTTGGCTCTGTGTCAACTTCTCTTTTCTTTCTGAAAGATGAAAGATTTTTTTCCAAAGTACAGACAGCTGTATTAAACGGGCTTGTTAGTTAACTTGGAACTTCCACTGAAGGAGCTGTATTGTCACAGACGTTATTAGAGGACTGTGCTGTGAGTATAAACTACTTCAGAACAAGCTCTTGCCCTTCTCAAGGAGAGGCACTTTGTGTTTAGTGCCTTGAACTTTCTTGTGCTCATAGCTGGGCCTCCCTCTTAGAATCCATGTACACTTATAGAAGCAGAAAAGCTGTGAAAAGGGAAGGAAACAATCACTCACTCATCCAAAACTTCCTGTTTCATTTCAGGGACTTTCTGCCACGTGGATCTGGCATTGTAACCAGGCGCCCACTGGTCCTTCAGCTGGTAAATGCCAGCACAGGTATGTGAGCTCCCTTCCCCTGTGTGTCCAGCTGGATTGCTCTCTTAGTCAGGAAGGTCTTACTTGATCAGTGGCACTGCTCACTGGAGAAAAGAAGTAAGAACTTTCCCCAGGAAAAATTACCTGCAGCCTTCTTGCCTGTTTAACATCTGATGCATTAAGTGTTCAGAAGTTAAATGCTTCTTAATTTTTTTTTTTTTTTAATTTATTAGTTAAGGCTCCAAGCACAACATTGTAATTTTCCTTTGCCTATGCAGCTGTGACTCAAATGAGTGGGTAGGACCTAAAAGCCAGAGGACCCTGCTGAAAATGTAGCGAATTAAGGGGGTGAAGATGTTGGGCTCAACTGAGTTATCTCAGGTGTTGACCACATAAACATGACTGCAGTAATTTAATTTCTAACCTGCAAACTCTGTTGGGCCCTTGCCAGACTTCACCCCTTCAATTGTGTTTTCTGTTGTGCTTCAGGATGTGATGCTTTCATCACACTTTTGAGTGTTTCTCTGATTTTGGTGACTGTTTCTGACTCTGCTTGTATTTAAATAGAATATGGCGAGTTCCTACACTGCAAAGGAAAGAAGTTCACCGATTTTGAGGAGGTCCGTTTGGAGATTGAGGCTGAAACAGATCGTGTTACTGGCTCCAACAAAGGGATTTCCCCTGTGCCCATCAATCTCCGAGTCTACTCTCCCCATGGTGAGTCCTAATGCAGGGAAACCAATTGTTCTAGAAGGCTCTGCAGTCCATTGTGAACTGAAAACAAAGAACTGTTGTCCCTTTCTGTTCAGTATAGCATATGTGGAAGGACTTTGAGGGCACAGCTTTCCTGATCAGTGTGACAACAAGTGATTTAACCTGCAACTAGTTCTTACTGAGCTGTAACAAGAAGGGAATAGAAAGCTTTGTGTGCTTTTGTGTGTGCATCTCTTATCCCTGTGGTATATTGGAATCACTTCAACTACAGGTGGTATTTAAAGACCAGAACATTCCTACCTTAACAATCTCATGTTAACTCTTGTGTCCTGTGTCTAGTCCTGAACCTGACCTTGGTGGATCTGCCAGGAATGACAAAAGTCCCTGTAGGGGATCAGCCCCCTGACATCGAGTTCCAGATCCGAGACATGCTCATGCAGTTTGTCACCAAAGAGAACTGCCTCATCTTGGCAGTGTCCCCAGCCAACTCTGATTTGGCCAATTCTGATGCCCTGAAGATTGCAAAGGAGGTGGATCCTCAAGGTAAATGTTTTCTAATTTATCCTGGCATTACTGGAGAGTGGCTTGATTTTCATTTGGTTGTGATTAGCACAGTAGCTTTTGCTCATGTCTGTTGTCTTGGGATGTATCTTTACCAACAAACATGCTTCTGAGAGGTATTAGTGAGTGTTAACAATTGCTGTAGTAGAAATTTTATTACTCCCCTTTACTTTATTTGTCTAAGCCCCATTTCTGAAGAGTTGAAGGATTTCCTTTCCTTTAATTATTTGCATTTGGCCTAGAAAGAACTAGGAAAATAAGCACTTAAATCCTTTTCTGCTGTGGCATAGCTTGTGCATTCAGCAGGATACAACTGAGCACTCATCTTGATTTTTGTCTGTTTTGGTCTTGTGGCCTCTTGTGCATGATGGGAGCTGTAATGTGTGACTTTAAGAGCCCTTGGGTAGCCAAGTTGGGCAATCTGTAAGCTCTGTGAACAGAGGAAAATAATACAGGAGTTGTTTGCTGATCAAATATGTTTGTGGTTTTTTCCATAGGCCAACGCACCATTGGGGTCATCACCAAGCTGGATCTTATGGATGAAGGAACTGATGCACGAGATGTATTAGAAAACAAATTGCTTCCCCTCCGTAGGGGTATGTGTCCTCATGCTTTGTCCATGATCTCTTTCCTCTGTTTTTCCTGTGTGAGGTGTCCTGGGCCTCATCCTCTTCCTCCAGTGCTTCCCCTTCCTATAACATCTCTCACAACTTGTGGTTAAACCATCTCTGTTCCAATCTAGAAGTGAAAAAAGTTGGGGAGCAGGGCTCAGTCATGATGTTAACAGAAACTTTTTAGGTATTTATACCTTAAGACATAGTACTAGTAGAAACACAGCCTTATGCTCTTATTTTTACTTTTTCTGTCCTCCTTTCATTAAGGCAAGCTGTGAAAGATGTCTAAAACCCTCCCCTCTCTGCCATAGTCAAGAGATTAAATAATTCTGTGCTGTGGTACTGCTCTGGCCATAGCAAAAGTACCTGTGCTAAGTACTCATGAAAGGAGAGTTTGAAGTAAATGAGACTGGAGTGTGCTTTGTGTTAGGGGAACAGTAATAAGAAAGATAATTCTCTCTTCCATATTCATTTTTGTCCTGCATACCAAAATATCAGAACCTAGGCCATTCAAGAAAATTCCAATTTTAAGCTCTTCCAATTGCCCCAAATAATGTGTTGCCACTAGAATCCCCTTTTGTAATGCTGCTGGTTGAATAACTTCCTTCTCAAGTCTGAGTTTTATTTACATCCTTGCAACCATCTGATCTCTAACCCCACTCTCACAGGTTACATTGGTGTGGTCAACAGAAGTCAGAAGGACATAGATGGCAAGAAGGACATTCAGGCAGCTCTGGCTGCAGAGAGGAAGTTTTTTCTCTCCCACCCAGCCTACAGACATATGGCTGATCGCATGGGAACCCCATTCCTGCAGAAAGTGCTGAACCAGGTACTGTGCACAGTCAGGAACTGCTGCCCATGGTGTCACTGGCTGTGAAACACCTTGAGGCCAATAATGCAGCTTGCACACCAAAGGCAGAGCACTGATTTATCCTTTCACTTTCAAATTCAGTAGCTGGTTTGTGGTATATACACTATCAGGATGAAATGTCTTTCTGGCTAAGTTAAAAGATATCTTCTAAATTTTAATGATCTCTGTACCTAGCAGTATTTATGTGATACTGATAGTCATTTCCCATCTATTGAGGCTAACTATTTTTCTTACAGTAGCAATTTACTGTTGTTTCCCTCTCTGCTCTTTTGAAATGCTCTCTGAAGAGAGTCTCTTTCCAATTTCTCCATATCCAAATATTCATCTTTAAATGGGAGTTTCCCACAAAGCTGCTCCTCATTAGAGCCTCATGAGTGGTTTTGGCTCCTTCCACCTTGGCCTTTTCACCCTTTTTTTTTGGAAAAGAGGTTCTACCACCCCACTGGGTGTCAATGGTATGCTAATCTGAAGGTAGAACAGCTTTTACCCTCATGTATAAAGCAAATGCTAATACTTGTATGTGAAGTTTATTCTTGGTTTTGAGTCAGCAGGTTTGTGTGGAGGGGAGTTTATCACCAGACTAGAAGGTAAACTGAAGGTCAAGAGTAGAGGAGGCAATAAGCAGGAGGTGGGGAGGGGGAATACCTTCAGCTCATAACTGGTATTTGTCCTGGGACAGACATTTTGTTAGGACCACACAGCAGAATTGAACACAGAGGGAAGCCTTCATCTTTTTTGTAGTGTGGAGGTAGAAAACTCTTCCCAGTAACCACCTAGAGGTTTATTGTCATCTCAAACCTTTTTCTCATGCAGCAATTGACCAACCACATCCGTGACACGCTGCCAGGGCTGCGGAACAAGCTCCAGAGCCAGCTCCTCTCCATTGAGAAGGAGGTGGAGGAGTACAAGAACTTTCGTCCTGATGACCCTGCTCGCAAGACCAAAGCTCTGCTTCAGTAAGTGGCCTCAGTGTCCCTCCCTGGAACAGACTTCTCAGTGAAGAGTTGTACTTCATGCTCTTGGCTTTCTTTCAGGATGGTCCAGCAGTTTGCTGTGGACTTTGAGAAACGCATTGAAGGATCTGGAGACCAAATTGACACCTATGAGCTGTCGGGAGGAGCTCGGATCAACCGCATCTTCCATGAGCGTTTCCCCTTTGAACTGGTGAAGGTACTGCTTCCTCAGGCTGCTGAGATACACTTTTTGTTTCCTCTTGGATGTTACTACTTCTGTCTCCTGACTCCTCTTGCTATCTTTCATCAGCAGACTTTCTCTTCAGCTACTTTATTTCATGGTTTACCCTCTTATCACCTTTCTTCACTTGTTTGTCTCCTTTACTGGGACCTTCCCATAGTGCTGACTTTTCCCTCTGTCCCTGTTCTTGTGACAGAATTTAACATTCTCTGAGGTACACGACAATATTTTTTGGGATTGGTTCCTAAATGTGAAATTGAGTGTGAAAAGTCACTTTAACACAACAATGGTAAATCAATGACTGACTGCCCTCACAGATATGTTATGTCAAGCTCTATGACTGAATTTCATATAGAAGGAATAGTGCTGAAACTCATATTTCTTTGATCCTGAGTGTCAGACTAGATCTAAAGTTGGACTCACAGATGCCTAAGAAGCAGGAAAAAGAACTGTAGGTATACCTGGGATTACTTCTGTCTGTTCCCTATCAATGGCCTAGAGGTGGGAACAGTATAGAAACTGTACTCCCCTCTTAACAATGGAAGAGGATTATTTTTGAAAGACAGTTTTCTTGGATGGTGAAGTACACTAACCTGATCAGGAGGGGTACTGAAAAATCTTTTTTTTTAATGACGGTTGGAACAAACTTGAGAGCCAGATCTTTCTGCTTCAGTTTTTTTTGCATTCTGCTTCCTTTTTTCTCACATTTGAATAAGATGAGACCTTTCTAGTGAAATAAATAGCCTTCCTTGTGTTAGATTTACAATTCACACAAAATGTTTTATCCTTTTGTGATATTCACTGAAAAGGCAACTGCCAAGATCTCATGGTAAATGTTGTGAGGCAAACCAGTTTGCTTTTCAAAAGCCATCTAATACTTGAGTCCCAGTGCTTTATCTCAAAGAAGCTCCTTAAGAGCAGCTGGGGCATCTTAGCTGTTCATGTGTGTCCAGGGTGTCCTGCTGTAGCCACAGCAGTTTTGTGGCTGGACTCTGTATCCAACACTTGAGCTAATATCTCATGTGTCACATGATAGTGCTGGCATGGCACCTCTCCTCTCCAAAGTCTGCTGCTGTGTCCTGCTGTGCAAATCAGTGTCAGAAAGTTTCTGATGGAATTCTCTCCTGGTGCAGATGGAGTTTGATGAGAAGGAGCTGCGGCGGGAGATCAGCTACGCCATCAAGAACATCCACGGTATCAGGCACGTATCACACGCTAGGCAGAGCTCTGGCTGAAAAGCCTTGTAAATACTTCTAGACCTTCCAAGTGGAGTTGAAGACTTCAGAGGTACGGTAGGTCAGCCAAAGATTCAACCCCTCTGGCTTGAATCTGGGATAGGGACAATTATTCAAGTGAGTTTGCTTTCTTTTCCCATGTGGGAGTCACAGAAGCCTAAAAGGTAAAAGCCTGGGTGACTTGACATCTTCCATCCTTCTTGGGCCTTCACACATGAAAGGGTAGGAAGAGGGATGCAACCCCATACTATTCCTTTGTTTAGTTAAAACTAAAACATTGATTTTCACACTAACCAGCAGTTGTTCAAAAAAAGTGTTGGTACAGAACCCCTCCTCCCTGGAGATCTGAGGGAGCACTGCTGTGCCCATCACCAGGGTCCCACTGACCCCACATAGTTAGCAGACAGGTTTGTGTTCCCTTCATTGTGAAGGTGAGTTGTCAGAAAATTCAGCCCTGAGGCCCTGACTTGTGCTGCTCTTGGGAAGGAGCCTGTTGTAGCTCTTTTGCACACAGGGATGTGAAAAAACACTGACCTAGATTTATTTCATTCCTTTCTCTTGGTCAGTCACCAGCTGAACTTGATAAAGGGTATCAGATGTGTCAGTGTCCTAACCATTAAGAAAGTCTTCCAGAGCAGGCCTCATCTCCTGCACAGCTCTAAGGTCAAATACACTGTGCAGGGCTCATCCCCTGCCACCCTTAGGTGAAATGGTGACCTGACTATGGCTGTCCAGCTAAGATCCATTTTACCCTCAGCACCTCCTTCTTTGCAAATGCCAAGCATCCCTCATTTTTCATGAACTTTAGTCAGGGCTTGTCCAGGAGATATGACACTTCCCAAGGCAGATGTCCCGGGTTTTGGTGATGGCAGTGCCTGCTCCAAGATGTGTGTGTAACGCTGTGACATTCTCCTTGCCCCTTCTCCCCTTCCTGCCTTGTCTTATCCCCACCCTGGGTGTTTAGAACCGGTCTCTTCACACCTGACATGGCCTTTGAGACCATTGTGAAAAAGCAGGTGAAGAAGATTAAAGAGCCTTGCCTGAAATGCGTGGACATGGTCATTTCGGAGTTAATCAATACTGTTAGACAGTGCACCAAGAAGGTAACCAGAGGCAGCATGGAGTTGGCACCTTCCACCTGCTCGCTGGCTGCGGCGCAGCATCGTGACCTGGGCAGGGACTTGCCTGCAGCCACACTTGGTGTTTTCACCACCTCCTCAGCATGACTAGACCTGAGCAGAGCCAGCCTGGAGCGATCCAGCCAACAAGCCAAACAGAAAGGAAGCACTGTGGGATGTGTGCTACGGCCCTGCTCCCTGAATCTTTTAGAGATGAGGCATGCTGGAGATGTTCTGGCTACCCCTTTCTCTGTAGCATGACTACTGGTTCCTTTGAAAACCAAAGGAATAGTATTTCTCTATGGCTACATTTTTCTTTAAATTTATTTTCTGGATTTATTTTCCAAGCCAGAGACTAGGATTTAAATTTTGTACCCTCTGTTTTTGTTGAAGTGAGAGGATTAATCCCAGAAATGCCCTTTGGGGTGTATGGGGCTGAAATTTAGAGCTACAATCACTTAGAGTTGTGGGTTGTATCTCAAGGAAACGTTCCTGTGGTGTTTGGCTTGGTTCCTGGCTGGTTTGGTCCATATCCTGATCTGGAATAGCAGCACATGGCTGAGAAGAAGCAAGTCAGAAATGTTCATCAGCCTCTGGGGTCCATCTGCACTCTCTCTCTCTCAAGAGAGAGTATCAGGCTTTGCCCTCTGGGATCCATACTG
This sequence comes from Aegithalos caudatus, assembly GCA_013389925.1. NCBI lineage: Eukaryota > Metazoa > Chordata > Aves > Passeriformes > Aegithalidae > Aegithalos > Aegithalos caudatus. The sequence continues at coordinate 661,691 of WEIU01023498.1, forward strand.
GTATTTTTGGAGGTCAAGGGTGGGAACCTGCCTTGATTCTGCCCTTTGGATGTGGCAGCTTTTATTTTTGAGGGGTTGGGGTTTTGGGGGTTGAAAGAGAGCAGGAGAAGATGACTTGTGCCATTCTCCTCAGCCATGACTTGCTGCTTCAGGCAGGGCTGGGTGCTGGTGGAAAGGCACCTCAGTTAGGATTAGGTGGGTACTGGAGACTGGAATCGCCACTGGCTATTCAGGTGCAGGTAAATGGGCACTGCAGGAGGTTTCCACACAGTCTGACCTCTCTGCAAGGGTGGGGACAGGTGCCCAAGTGTGACACTTGCCATCCCTTGCACAAGTGCCTGGTCCTTAGGGCTGAGAGCCTCTGCAGAAGGGCTCAGGTGGGCAGACACATGCTTTGCCCCCCAGGACACACTGGGAGAGCAAAGTGGATGCAGTGAGAGGTTGCTCAGGTTTCTAGAGTGCTGGAGGAGCTTCCTTTTTCTGTCCTGCTGTCCTCTCTTGGGGTGTGTGACTGTGGGAAGCACCCAGAAAATTGCCATTAGAGCCTGTTGACAGGTAAGCACAGGCCCTCGGGCTGCCAAGTATCCAGAGTCACCTGCTAACTGGATCAGAAGGGCCCTCCTTTTTCATGCCCTCTGAAGCTTCTTTTGATTTGTTCTCCATCCATCAGTTGCTATTCAAAACTGCCCATTGATTCTTTCTCATTGCATCCTTTCCTTCACTTCCTATTTCTTACTTCATTGTTTATTTTTCATTCCTCTTCTTACTGATAATTTTAGAATAAACCCTCTGTTCTGAAGGCAGCAGTTCCTCAAGTGATCAGGCGGTGGGTACAACAGGGTGGGAAATATGGGAGGAGAAGAGGCCACATGGATGGAGGGGAAATGTCACAGATTCAGGAATAAAGGATTCCATTTCAGCTTGGATCCTACTGCTAAGGTGTTCATGGTTGACTTCAGTTCTAGCTGCTCTGTGTGTGCTCTAGTAGCCATGGTTCCAATTTTGTATATGAAGAAACAAAATACTGTCATTCAGGTGATACTCAGGTATTGTAAGAGGCTAATTTTTAAAAAAAATCAGATTTCCCCTGAAGCCTGGTAGAGGAAACCACATAACTTGAGCTTAGCTAGGCAACTGGATTTTTAGGAAGCCTCTGCTGGGTCAGAGGATGTGAGCTGAACTCTGGAAATGCTCTTGCTTTTCTCGAGAGGGGCATTGTTGGCACCTGGATTCACCCTTGGGTGAATCCAAATCCTGTAACATATTCCAGCTCTTGGCTGCTTAAAAGGCAGAGTGGTTGTACATCCCCTAAGATGTGTTGAAGGGTGTTCTAATACTGGTGTTGCTTGGGGACTTGCAGGTGTTATCCACAGAGATGTGAAAGATGAGGTGAAGGAGTAAATACCTGATTTAAATGAAGGGGTGGTTATTTATAGCCATCCCAGGATTTGTAGTTAGCTGCAGGCACCCCAGGTGTGGTTATAAACTGTAGCTCTAGAAAAGCAATATCCCCTTCCCACGCCAAGGGGATGTTATTTCCTGAAGGCACTGGCAAAGTAGTAATGGCAAGACAAGTAATTCAGATTGTGTAAAAAAACCCATCCAGTAGAAGCTCTGAAGTGTTAAAAGAAGTGCTGAAAAACTTTTTTGGGTGCAGTAGTCTTGAATTGGATTGATTTTGGCTATAGTTTAATAACTTTAGTTTCTGTGGACTTTCTGTTCTTCCTGAGTGGAGTCATTGAGAACACAGACCACAAAATATCAGTGGAAACTAATAGTTCCTTATGAATCACAGCAGGCCTAGGTTGGGTCTGATGCTGCAGGTATAATGGGTGCTTTGTATAGCTGTGGATGTCCTGTAGCACATTTGCATTTTCCCTAAATACTGGGTACATCTGTTCTTACTGAGGAAGTTGATGTTGCAGGAAAGGTGGGTGAAATGAAATACGTTCTGTAAGTGGAGTGGTTTGCCCAAATCCCTGAAACTGAGACATCAGTTCAGTTCTGCCAAAACAAGATGCAAGTGACAGACCTCTGCAGGTCTTAGCCTGGCTCCCGTTCAGGCTTCCTGCATCTGGAATAAAGGAAACTTGAAAGGGAGATAACTGTGGGGGGAAGGAAAGGGGAAGGGGAGATAACTGTGGTGGGAAGGAAATAAGATAAAGAGAAATGGTGAACCTGTAGGAAAAGAGGCAGTGGCTCAGTGGCAAGAAGTTTTGTCTTGAAATCCAAAGAAGCTTTCCTTCAGGAAGTGATCACTTGATCCCTGGGGGCTCCATTCATCCATCTTGCTCTTGACAGCTCACCATTTCACTGGCCCAGCTGCTCCTACCTCATACCCCCTTTGACACTTCCATTTGCCTGTAGACTCTCCTGATACTTGGCAGTGCACAGGCCCCATAGCAATGCTCACCTGGTTCAGTAAACTAATGGAATGAACCAAAATCTCACTTCTCATTTTGCCTTGTGTTTTCTCTCTTCTCCCTCCTCCTTCCTTCTTTCTTCCTCCTTCCTGCTCTTTCTCTGCTTTGCTTTCTTCTTCCTCGTTGCTTCCTCCCACCCTTCCCCTGCCATGCAGAACGGGTCTCTTCACGCCTGACCTCGCTTTTGAAGCCATAGTGAAAAAGCAGGTGCAGAAGTTGAAGGAGCCAAGTCTGAAGTGTGTGGATATGGTAGTGAGTGAGCTCACATCCACCATCAGAAAGTGTAGCGAAAAGGTAAACGAACAAAAAATCCAAGAAAGGTCAATGCCCATCCCCTTCCCACACACTTCCATGCTGTTTTTACACACACACACACACACACACCAGGAACTCCAGCAAATTTAGAGAGAGAAAATTGATACAACAGTGCATCTAGAGGAGAGCAGCAACCTGCAGGTACAGGAGCAGTTTAAAGGCAGGCCAAGGGGAGTGGGTGACAACTGATGGGGCTCTTCAGCTGAGCAGTGAGCTGGGACCCAGTGGGTTACTCTGGCAAAAACTTTTCCTCTGTCTGGCTCAGTGTGGATCAAACCCTTTGTAAAACCAGTTTGCTGTGCCATTGCCTGCACATTTGACTTCTTAGTTGTAATTTCTGGGAGGCCCATAAATTCAGGTACCCTAGAAAAAGATAAACCAGAAAAAGTCCTCCCACCCCCACAGCACGAGTGGTCTGCAGTGCACATTGAGCCGTAGCATCTACAAAACAGCAGTTGATTAAAAGTTTGAGGTGCTAGATGTTCTGCAAGAGACATTCAGAGTTCCAAAAGGCTTTGAGAAAAGCTTTTCCAGGCATTATACCCTCTGCATCATTCTCCTGCTGATTTCTCACTCCATGGGCTATGCTCAGGGGGAAGTAGTGTGATGCTTTTCCTTCCTTGCTGTGAACCACAGGAGGTGAAGCCTGAGAGCAGCAGCAGGTGGAGAGTGACAGGGAAGGTGTCAAGTACTTCTTGCAGGCTGGGGCAGGAGTGGCTTTGATTCCCGGGCTGGTTCCCTCCAGGAGAGGGCACCACATGCCTCCTTTAAAAAAAAGGCAGATGTGGCATTTGGTGTTAAACTTACCTGTGAGGGGCCAGAAACGTGGCACAGCAGAAGTGTGTTCTGGAAACTGAGTTGGAAAGGGCTGTTTCATGGGCTGTTTTAGGACTTGGAAATTACAGTTTCCTTCTTCCAGGGTTACAGCCAGAGTCAACAGCATTTTGGTGAGCCCTAAATTAGGAAGAAAGGGAAGATAAGAATTGATGTGAATTCTGAGTGAGGGCAAAAGATGTGTTAATAAGGTCTGGCTCACTTAGGAGTGCAGAGATCATTGCCACCTCTCTGAGGCCACATCTTTGAGGTGCCCCAAGCTCTGCCCAGTCTATTTCTTGAGGAGTCCTGCTATTGCCATATTGTGGGGTCTGATATGGTGAGGCAGAGTAACTCTTTCCCAGCCTGTTTCTAATGTGGGTTTTTTATTTTGATGGGTGTGACTGCTTGCAGTGTGTTCTGTATCCAGCTGGTGATGTCTGCTCTGGGTGGAGAGAGAGAAGGATGATATAAAAACCCCAAGGGTGTTGGATTCTAGTTTCTCTATTGGACCATATCATTAGAGTGGCTGGATACCCACTTGCTCTGTGGATTTTTAATCCATGATGTGATGGACGACCCTGTGAGGATATTCCAAGGTGATGCAACCAGGGTAATCCTGTAAGGAAGGTGATAGTGACACTGTAGGAGACTAATGGCTATGGTTAAAGCCAGGGAGGCAGATGTTAGATGTAGAATAACTGCCTGAATGAAAACACATAGCAATAGTACTGGAAGAAAAAAGGAAGACTTCAGTAATGTTTTAAGTCAAATGTCTGAATGTAGTGAGAAGGTTAATCTTGCCTGTACCTCCCTCTAAAAGAGTAGAAAAAAAGAAAAGGCCACTTAAGGATTGCAGCTGGACTGAGATGGGTTCTGATGGCATAAGGTAGTAACAGCACAGGGACATTAGTTAATGTGCAATATTTATTTTGCATGTTATAGCTCTAACTGCTTGACATGGACAAGAGCATGTGCTATTAGGGGAAGCATCTGGAAAAGGCTACTTTAGGACTGATGCTAATTGTAAGGTAATACCCAGCCTGCCATGTTGTGGACTGACATTGCATCTGAAAAGATGACAAAAACCTTTAAATTCACCAGAAGTCCTGCAAGGCTTCTGGAAAGGAAGGCTGCTTGGGTTAATACCTCTTGAATTAGCTTAACAGTCCTGTAGCCTTGGTTTGTTGCTGTCCTGAACTGTTGTGTGTTATTGTTTATGTTCTCTCACAATTATTTCATTTCACCGCAGATGGTGAAGAAATCATTGTATGTGCAGTGATAAAGCTGTAAAGATTGACTATTATGAGACTATCAACACAGAAGGTGACAAACCCATCTGTGTTCAAAGTACAGTTTTCCTGTATGAGAAGTTGACTATTTCTTGACTATTAGACAAAGTTGAGGGCTGAAGAAGACAGTCATTAGCAGCTGTCCTGTGACTTGCTTGATTCTGAGCTTCTTGCTATTGGAGAGTTGCTCCAAAGGCAACAGAAAGCTGGTATAAGCATGCTCCCTTGCATTTAGGAGGATAATGTTCTAGCTAGTGTTTTTCCAAAAGCAGGAGCCTTCTGTGCCAGACTGCACTGCAGTGTCTCACAAGTGCAGCAAAGTCTTGCAAGTCAGCAGCCCTTCAGCTGAAGGTTGATCTCTGGTGTGCTGGCAAGGACTCATAGAATCTGCAAAGAGGGGAACTAAAGGGGCATTGGGACAAATTGGTTTTCCAAGAGGGCTATAAGCTTGTATTTTGATTGAACAGGAAAATGATGCTAAAACAGGATCGAAACCCCACTGAGCTGGGACACGATCCCAGGCTGACAGACTTTACCCCTCGAAGGGTCGCCTGCTCTCCTGTCTTTCAGAGTCATGGCATTTCTGGGTGCTGTTTGTCCTGCTGGTGATAACTCCTTGCCCCTCTATACCCTGTTGCATGTTCCTTGGTGGTGTGACATCCTGTGGCTTGTTTATCCTCTTTCCTTGCCCACCCTTGCTGCTCCTGTGCATGCTTGGGGTCAGAAGCTCCTGCATGGGGACCAATGCTGCCAATTTATTTTTGCACATGGATGTTGCTGGACGAGCTGGGTTCTGAACAAACCACTACTTGTTTTGCACTTTGTGTGCATTTGAACTGGTTGGGACTGGGATGGTAGGGGGAGGTTTCATGTGGTTTTTGTTTGACTGTGTTTGTTGTGTTTTTTTTAATTTGAAGCAAAGAAGCCGAGACTTGCTTAAAGGTTTTCCAACTTCCTGTTTTTCTGTTTGACATAACTTGCCCATCTATCCTTTGCCAACCCCCCAAAGGAAACAGGAAGCTTTCCCTGTCTGTCTCTGAAGCAACCATCTGCCTGAACCAAAAGATCATGGAGAACACTCAGTTTTTGCTTTCAAGACAAGGTGGTGCTGGGGGACACTAATTCTGCTTTTTTCCTGCCTCTGTGGCCTTCAAAAACAAACCACATATTTAAAAATAGTGTCAAATATAGTCCCAATTCCACTTCTAGGCTATTGCAACTTGCTTGAATGCAAGGGGACTCAAAGGGTTTGAAACTATTTGTTGGCAGATGTTAGGAATATTGGTGGTGGTTAGTGTGGGATCTGGCTTCCAGAAGTGATGCTGCACATTTTGAGCCTCTTCCTTGTAGCATGTTATAATTATGTATACAAAACAAAAGGGCAAACCAGTTTAAGAAGCTTTCATAAATGGGAGGAACAAAACAAATGCAGTACATGCCTTGGGCAAATGAGATTTTCTTTTTATACACCTCCTTGAGCAGATATAAAAGACTGATATTGGGGAAATGCTCTTTGACATCATAGTCAATTGGACATAATATTAAAAAAAAAAAAACAACCCAGGGAAAATAGTTTCACAGGGGATAGGTGAAGTAGGGAAGAAAGGGTTGGATTCTGGATCTAGAGGATTAATTTCATTTGGCTGTGCTGGGCTTGACCTGAGATGCAGCAGTTGCTGCTGTAGGAATCACTAGAGATTTATGACTCTAGGCAAGAAGGTAGGTGCTGTGTGAAACCCAGAGGACTTTAAAGGTGCTGATTCTGGAAGTGTAACTCAGGTATTATCTCTGTAGATAATCTTCCCTTGAATCACAGCTACCAGAGTCCTTCTGCTTCTCAGTGTAGGCAGGAAAGGATTCACTCCTCAATAATGTGGCAAAAAATGTGCTGTAGATGCAATGTGAACAGAGGTCTCAGCTATGTAATCCTGCCCCAGCACAGTGGAGAACAGGTAGAAGCAGCTGGATGCCCAGAGCATGGTGTTTCTTGATGACATGACCCTTGATCTGGTCAGATCCTCTGTCTCTGCTTGCAGGTGTTGAAGACAGATGCTTTTGCTTAGTCCCTCAGCAAACAGGGACTGAAATCCACTTCACTTTGTAGAGGACTAACAGGTTATAAGAACAGGCCATTCACCTGCTTTAACCTACTGCAGTGAGATGCTGAACATCTAGAGAAACTACTCTAATGTAGTTAGATACTCTAAACACTTTAATGGGAAAAAAACACTTTAATGGGAAAAGCCCAACAAGCAAGAAACAGTGCACTTTTATCTAGGGTTTGCCAAAAGCCTCACGACAGGAAGAATATTGTGAGTTTGGAGCAAGGCTCTGGTGAGACAGAAAGGTTGCTGCAAGACTGAAAAGGGCTTTTCTCTAGAGCCCAGAGCAAGCAGAAATTAACTTTGCCTGCAACAGACCTCCAGGAACTTGGAAAAATCTGTCTGCAAGTCCAGCTTTCTAGAACTTCCCTTGAGAATATCTGGTAGCAAGATGTGTGTGTGCATGTGTACACATGGGGGGCTGCAGCCCCCTTTTTACCTCCCTTTCCCATGTGCACGTGTTTCCTCTCTCCTGCAGCTCAGCCAGTACCCTCATCTGCGTGAGGAGATGGAGAGGATTGTCACCACCCACATCCGTGAGAGGGAAGGCAGGACCAAGGATCAGGTGGGGATCAGGAGTGTGTCATGGGGGAAATTGGGTGGGGGACACCTTTTGAAGATGTCTAAGTCAGGCCTGAGCTGCAGAGGGGGTGAGATGAGCAATATCCAGGGCTCTGTGTGCCCCTGTTAGCAGTGTCAGTCACTAACCTCTTGCTCTGTGCCTCTCTTTGGCAGGTCATGCTCCTAATAGACATTGAGCTGGCTTACATGAACACAAACCACGAGGATTTCATTGGCTTTGCCAAGTAAGCACCCACCTCCTATTGCCTCTTCTTCTCCACTTGTGTTTCCTGTGGCTCTGTCCTATAGCTGCTCCAGTAAATGGGGTGCAGAGGCCCTGGTGCAGATGCTGTTGTCCCAAAAATGGTGCAGCTCTCAGTATTGCTTGCTTTTTCATTGGTTCTGGACTGCAAGGCTAGGGTGAGAATAGAGATGCGTGGAAGGGGGTGTTACAGTATTAGGTTTGTGTCAGAACAAAAAAACATAGCAGTTATGGGGGGTTAGTGACCCAAATGAGGTTCATGTGGGAGTGAGAAGTTGAGTAGTCCAGGCTGAGAGAGCAGATGGCAAAAGATGGCTTGGAAGACAGTGGTGGGGTCCCCAACTCACTGTAGCAGCTAACCAAAGGGAGAAGGATTCAGGTGGTCAAGAAGAGCCTTAGAAGTTTTCAATGTCTCTGCTGTTGTTTTCAGTGCTCAGCAGAGGAGCAGCCAGATGAGCAAGAAGAAGGCAGCTGGTAACCAGGTAGGCCAAGTTCCATCTCCTTCACTGCTGCAAGGAGGACGTGTTTGCTACCTGGAAGCTACCAGGTGGACAAGTGCTGGGCTGGATGCAGCACTGCTCTAAGTTGTTTTGTCGTGTTGCCTTTTTTTTTAACTCATCAAACTGTTTGTAACTGGAGGATAGTGGTTTAGGCTCCCTGCAGTCAGGAAGAACTGAGCATCTGGCAGCAATAGAGGGCTATGGCTCTTGATAATCAAGATCTGATCTTGCTTTTCTGGTAGAAATCACTATTAATTCATGTTCTGTAAATTCCTGTTTGTTCAGCCCCTTCACTAACTGTGCCAACTCTCCTGCCAAGGTGAGAGGTACAGAACACTAGGTCTGAACTGTTACAGAACAGTCTTTTCTAGTTGTCTTTCCCATGAGTGGTATCTGCTTTTTGAAGAGAGATTTCCAAGAGTTCATGGGCCCTTTTTCTGAGAAACTGCATTGGAAGTGTATAAATCTCTGTACAGGGAGATGGAGGGTGATGATAGCCATGGTTGTAGTGGGTATCTGAACCACACCCATGGGAGAAGACAGCAGTGGAGGGGAGGACTTCACTTAATCCTGCAGGAACTGTAAGGAGTGTACACAGAATTAAAAAGATACTAATGACACTTTGTCCCAGATTTGCTGGAGACATGGCAAGGCTATCTTGGCTAGAAGATCTTGGAAACAAAGCCTTACAAGCAGCTTCATAGAGAACGGAAGCAAATGCCTTTGCTTAGTCTTTTTAAAAGACATTCACTGCTGACATCCATCCTCTTTGTAACAGAATGTTTGGCCACCTCTCTGTGGACATGACATTGCAGAGTGTTTCAGATTGCTGGCAGGCAGGTGTTCTCAGCAGGTTGGGCTGGCCAGCCAGCCACTTTGGAGCAGCTGTAGGGAATCCCATCCTCTGCAGTCCCTTACAGTAGAGCTGAGCGTAGAAGAGTGCAAAGGGCAGACTCCAGATCTACCTGTAAAGTGCTTTCGCTTTCCTGTTAGCAGATTTATTTTGGGACGGGGATTGCTTGTGTTAACATCTGGGGTAAAAGATTTGGTACCAGCCTCCAATTTATTTTATTTTATTTTTGAGCCTCTCTTCTCCTGCTCCAGCTTTCCTGGTAATAATCTCTCCTCTCTTTGCTCCTCTCCTGCTCTCTGCTCTGCTGCTGTTGCTATGGTTCCCCTTTGCAGGATGAGATCCTGGTGAGTAGAAGGCCACTCAGCAGGGTGTGCTAATGAACATTAATGTTGCATCTGGGAAGGTAAAACCAGGGCATAAACACATTATTCCCTCTGCTGCCAAATGGGGAGTGGAGGGCAGCTGGCATTAGGCACAGATAAAGCAGAAATGAGGTGGAAAGGTAGTATGTTGAGGAAGAATTCAGAACTGCGGGTACATCTTTGGAGTGGGTGGAGATAAAAAGCAGCAATCCAAGGATGTGTAGTTCTGTTCCACTGCCCCCTCCTGTCCACACGGAGAGTAGGACTAGCTCGAGCATAGAAGGCAGGAGATGAAGATTCGAGTCTTCTACATTTGCCTTTACAGAGTAAATTGCCAATTAAATGATCCTGTACCTCCAGGGCAGGTAACCAGGTGGGCAGGTTGCTCACACAATGCATCCTGCTAATACACAGTGCAGTCTTATGGTTTTTCAATGCCAGGAAGTTTTCAGCAAGCATTTCTATACAACAAGGTACAAATAATGCACACAGATGTTTCTGGGTGTGAATAGTGCAGTAATAGTAAAAGCTAATGCCTTTAAGCTGATGCATACCTGCATTTGATTATGGTGTACATGTGGGATTCTAAACTAGCGCTTCATGACTAGGCATCCCCTAAAGAGTAATAGCCTGGCTTCTTAACAGACTAAACTTCTAGGAACTTGTCTTGCCCTAGATTAATATGACTGCCCAGATACCTGGGTATGCTGAAGTCCAGGATGCTAATTCCAGATGCACCATTTTGTTCTGTTATCCTTAGTGACTTCTTTTAGTAAACTCAATTCTTTCTGGGGTGCTTGGCCTTGTCCTGAACTAGTTCCTTCTACCCTGAGTTGAGTGAAGCACTCCCCACCTGCAGTGTGCTGAAAGGGTGTGCTGGTGTCCTGATTTTCTCTAGGCATGGCCTTTTCTGGGTGTTTTGCTGTGATTTGGTGCTTGTAGGTTGTGCCAGTGCCCAAGGCACTCCTAATGTAGTTCTTTCTGTATCTCTTTCCTCTTGGCAGAGGGTATAATGCACAGCACTGCCAGGTTCCTTCCTGCCTCCTTTTTATGCTATTCCTGGCTCTTTTGGGGCAAGGATCTTCACTGGCCAGTTGAATGGGGGGCTCCTCTGGCAGCAGCAGAGAGCACCATGTTCCTTGTCTTTCCATACTGCTCTGCATGTAGGGATACCCTTGGATCCCTCCTCTGTCACCTAAGACCAGGAATGATTGTCCTTGTTAATGCTCACTGCTTCCACCCCCTCAGGTGATCCGGAAAGGCTGGCTCACCATCAACAACATTGGGATCATGAAGGGTGGCTCCAAGGAGTATTGGTTTGTCCTGACAGCAGAAAACCTCTCCTGGTACAAGGATGATGAGGTGAGTAGCTCAACTCTGCCACTTGAGTCTCAGGCATCTGATGAGGACAAGCACTTCAGATCACTGGGTATTACAGATGAATCTTCTGAAGTCTGCAGCTTGTGACAAGCTGAAACTGTCCTTGGGCCAGGCTCCCCATGGCCTCAGTACTGCTGAGCATTTCTGAATTGATGTGAATGTGGCTTGTTTGACGCACAAGGAGTAATATTTATGCTTGAAGTTCTGGCTCTGTGGAAAGTTGACAGGCACTTGGAATGAATTTGACCTTTATTCATTTTGCTGTGGCAGCTGTGATCATCAAGGGTGTGATGGGTTAGTTCCAAGATTTGGACTTTCAGGCGTTTGTGGGGCAGCAGTGAGTTTTCTGAAGGCACGTGGCAATGATTTCATGGATCTCCTGATTACAAGAAAAAAGCTCTCTCAGAGCAAAGCAACAAGAACTGTGGACCTGAAGCTCCATCTCAGGTGCTGGCTCCTTCTGACTTCAAGCAAATTATTTAATCTCTCCCATGTCCAGATCTTAAACATGCAAAGTAGGAATGTCTTTTTACTTATTCTGTATTGAACATGCCAGTTAATGTATTATATTTGAATTTGTTTGAGGTTTAGATGGTCAGAGTTCTGCTGATCAAAAGTACAGTGATGTGTGGAATATCACTGATAGGAACATGGACCTACTCTGTAGTGTTGCTCGATAATCTTGAATATTAGCAATTCTGGCAACATGCTGTGATGTGTTTCTGCTTCAGTGAGAATTGTTATAAGCAGACAGAATCGTTCCAGCTGAAATCACTGTCAACAGTGTCTTGCTTCCTATGCAAGACAAAGGTAGATAATTGTCTTTTTTGATTACTTTGAAAAGAGAAAGAACAGCTGGATGGTTCTGGTAAGAACATGATTGAAAGGTTTAGTCCCCTCAATGTGCTGGGAGATGAAAAATGTCTGGTATGGTGTAGTCATAAGCTCTGAGTTGATCATGGTTTCTGATTGCAAATTAAGAAACTTCTCTCCCTCTTATTGTGGTTTATGTCCCTCAGGTGTTCTGAGGCACTCAGCGTTGTGTCTGGGAGCTGCAGCCAGGCCTGGCTTCTTGTCTAGTTGCTATCAGTGGGCCTGTTTCCTTCTCAGCAGGTAGAAATGATGACAAATACAGTGATGAATCAGCCTCTAAATATTGCTTTCTGTGTAGAGATGGCTGCTGTGCTGCTGTGGATGAGCAGGCAGCAATTTTCCTAATTAAAGAAGTAGGCACTGAAATGGCTTTTGCTAAATCAGTGTCTCTCTGCTGTAAGACCCCTGCCCTTTGTGTTCAGAGTTGCTTGGGGAGGCTTCCCTCTCCTCTGGGCTTCATATGCAGGTCGAGTGGTCATAAACATCAAGTAGTTTAATCAAAGCCAGCTGCTACATCTGTATTACAGAGATGATCAGAATTCCCTCTTCTTCCCCCAGGGAGTGGGAGGGAGGGCGGTCTGCAGTGGGGATGTATAAACTGTTGATAGATTCCAGTTGTCTGGGATGGGGATTGGACCTCCCTCCCCTCCTGAGGGAGGGCAGCCTTGGGGGTTGATAGCAACTGGAGGTCTGCACCATTTCCCTTCTGCAGAGCTGCCTAATGAAAACAGTTCCCTGCCAGCCCCTGTCCCTTAAACACAGAGAACCAGCACTGATGAGGTCTGAGCTGCCTCTGAGAAAGAAGCCTTTGTTTTCAACTGAGTGGGAGCAGGGGGGAAAGGGAAGTGTGTGTTTTATTTGCTTCCTCCCCAAGTCAAACTCCTTGATCACTGGCTGTTGTGAGGGACAAAGGAAGCAACGTCCGCCTGGACTCAAATACTGAGTCAGGCTAAAAGTTGGTGCATTTGATGGGCAGCTGGGAGAGCCTTGAGCATGGGGATTCCCATCCCAAACCTCAGTCCTGCATGGAGCTGAGTCAATGCCCAAGAGCTGCTCACAGTGCATGATCCCCTGTCAGACAGGATTTTTGCATGTCTGTTACAGAGCTTTCCTTCTTCACCAGTTCAGGAGAATTCATGTCCTCTTCAGCTCGTGAAACAATCTCATGGGTTTTTAAAGTTCGTACACCATGGTCTTTCTTTTCTTCAACTCTGGAAGGAAGGGGGAGGCTGTGTCTGCCCCACCCTGCACTTTTGTGGGCTCTCTTGTCCTAGTTCCCCTCTGCTCTGGCTGCTTTCCAGAGGGAACAAGGAGAAAGCTGAATCTGCCTTTTGTGGATGGAAGTGCTGGTAGCAGAGCTGTGGGTGCTGATGGGGGAAGGAGCAGGGTGAGGTGTTGTGATGGGATGAGGGTGAAGGCTAGGCAAGCACCTCTGGGGCCAGGAGGATTGGGGACACTGCCTCTCCCTGCCCTGTCCCACAAGCCAGGACCCAGTGTCTGTGGAATGAAGACATCTGGACCCCATTAGTGAAATACCAGTCTTTCCGCAGCACTGGCTTGTTTTTTCTCTGCCTCTGAGGAAAGGAACTGAAGCTTAAAATGTCTTAAAGGGCCCAGCATTACATGTTGGCAGGGATATATGGCTGTTGATGCTCTGGAGGGGCCTTGAAGGAGTGTGCTGGGGAAATGGGAGGGGAAGGAAAGAGTGGGCCATGCGGGGGTGGAAAGTTGGCTCCCCACTCTGCCTTGCTGCCAAGAGCATGTGTGTGTGCTCCTGGGCTCTCTGTTTTTCTTCCTGTCTCCTTTCAATGAGTCAAACACTGGCCCCATGGAGAGTGGCCCCACAGAAAGCTTGGCCTCCCAGGACCTGGTGACCCTCCTGAGATACCTGCACCTCCTGAACCCTGTGGGATCATGCTGCAGGCCAGCAGTGGGAAGGAGAGGTGGGGAGGAGCCTGCTCTGGCTGCTGGCTGTACAGAGTGAGGTTTCCTTGCTCAGGGAGGCCAGTGTCCCAGTGGAGCAGCAGCACAGCACCAGAGCACACTGGCTGCTCAGCAAGCACCACAGTGGATGTGGTACAAGAATTTGATTTGAATACTCCTTCTGCCCAGATCCCTTATGAAATGCACAGTGCCTTTGACTCTGCAGGGTTTTCCTGCCTGCTGGAAAAGAGGGTCTGTGAGCTTGGAGAGAGCTGCTGGTGACAGGGACCTTGTAGGCAGGATGGAATGAGCATTGTGGTTCCTGCCCATAAAGCTCACTCCCTGCTCTGCAGGGTGACTGTTCCTGCTGGAGTGCCTGTGTGCCACTGTGTGCTGGAGTGTTTGCACAGCTGGGTGGATGGATCTATCTGCTGCTTCCTTTGGGAATTTGTGTGAATGTGCAATACAGATGGAACCCTTTGTCCTTACTCAGGTAAACCATGTACTAGAAATCTGGGTCTTGTGTGAATGGGTGGCTGCATTAGAAGAATGACCTTGCTTCTGTGATGGTATTCACATGCTGCATGCAATGTCACTGCATTTGAGTCCTGTGTGTGTACAAGGAGGGATGGCTGCAGACTTTTAGGTACTTTCAGTGCATGCAGGTGCTTTGTGTTCCTTGCAGATCGTGTTGATTCCTGATGCATCAGTTGTTGTTGAGCTTCTTCTCTGTCTTCATGCCTTCTCTTTTGATTGAAACATATTCCTGTCCTGTGGAAGATGTGACCTTATTGACAGTCACTAGATAGCTATGTATTCTGTACCTGTCAATATCTCTTACCTAATTCTAGTTTACAAATAAACACATGGATCAATAGAGATTGTCCCCCCACTGCACACATACGCTTCCCTCTTCTCTGGCCCCCTCCACTCCCCAGTCCATGTCCTTGAGACCCAGATCAGCTGGTAGAAATCCTTTTTCTTTACTCAGATGCTCCCAGTCATCAGAAGTTTGCTGTGATGAGTTGGCTGCATCCAGCTTGTTTTAAAGAACCTAAGAGCAAGTCTGCTCTGAGGTGGTTCCTCTCCTGCTTTCATGCTGCTCTCAGGTGCTCTCTGGAACATGTTCATTTTCTTTACATTCTCTGTGAAGCCTTTTCATTCATGCACTTATCTTTTTTCACAAGTGTATGTTTTCTCATAATCTTACTCAGTTTTAATCAGTTCTCATTTATTCTTTCACTGTTTCTCTTCTTTCTCTGGCAGACAAACATCAAAGCAAACACAACATCCTGAGCATCCAAACCTCCAACTTTGAATGGCTTGTGGGTTTTTCTTTGTATTTTGACCAATATTCTTTACACTATGAACTCCCTTTTCTCCAGTCACCTTTCTGTGCTTGAAGCTGCCTTCTCAGGTAGCAAAGCACACCACAGTTGTGACTCTGACAGGCCTGTGTGTTTATTTCTGCATTTTATGGCAAAGCTTAGCATGTGAAACACAAGCCATCCTGAACACAGCTACCTTGGGTCAAGCACACGAAACTGAAAGAAATAAGAATGAAATGAGAGAGACAGAGGAGAAATAAGAGGGTTGTGAGTAGGCTGGTGAACAGGCAAGTAAAAGTGATGATCAGGCATGGCTCCAAAGGGTTAGACCCTCCCAGGCTGAGGGCTGAGTGACCTCTGCATGCAGCCATCCCCAGAGCCCACCCTCTCCAAGCGTGTCCCTCTGCCGTGCAGGTGTTGCCGTCCCCGTGCAGCACTGGCAGTGTGTGGTGTATCCCAGCACAGCCTAACCAATGTGCAGACTACTGTACAATCTCGTAGTCCTGAACAGGTAGTCTGAACACTGGGCAGACGGAGTGGAGCCTCTGCGATCTGCTCTCCGGCAATCAGCAGCTCATTAAGTCCTCTCCCCTCCCTGCTTTGGGGATGGGGTTGTGCGGGGCAGAGATGGGGTGAACGAAAGTCCAAGTCCTGATTGGAAAAACATCCTCCTCTGGCGGCTGGGGGAGAAGAAATGTTGCTCCCTGCACGTTTCCAGTTTGGAGCAAGTTTCCAAGCGCCTTCCTCTTCCAGTGCTGGTGTCAGGCTGGTACCTGGATTCCACCTGGGATAATCCTGCACCTTTTTAAAAAGAGAGAAAAAGAAAATCGATTACTGCAGTTTGAGGGGGAAATGCTGTGAAGTCTTGGCTGTCACCCAGGTGTGCAGAACTTATTGCTTCATTCAACTTCTTTTCTTCCCCATGGAGGTGTGTGGGAGGATCCTCAGGCCCCATGCACCCTCATCTCCTGTCCTGAAGATCAGTGGGTCCAAGCAAAGCTCAAACACAACCAGCCTTTGCCTCCAAGCCCTCCAGAAGGTCCTTTGATAGGGTTGCAGAAGGCAACCTTGGCCAGTTGCCCTTGCAGCTCACCTCTGGCTGCTGCAGGAGCAATCCACATCCCTTCTTTCTTTCCCCCCACTACGCCCTGGCATTGCTGAGCCTCCCTCCCTCTTCTGGTTTTTGCTCCCTCCCTTCTTGCTTCCCTTCTGTCCTTCTGCCTCACTTGACGTGGCAGTGGAAAGCTAACTAG
Source organism: Aegithalos caudatus (assembly GCA_013389925.1). Lineage (NCBI taxonomy): Eukaryota > Metazoa > Chordata > Aves > Passeriformes > Aegithalidae > Aegithalos > Aegithalos caudatus. The sequence continues at coordinate 677,931 of WEIU01023498.1, forward strand.
ACTCGAGGGAGGAGCTTGCTGGCTGCTGGGAAGGCAGAGTTTGGCAGGAAGTGAGCGGCTGACGGATGGGGTTGCGCGGGGGAAAGGAAGGTTCCCTACCCTGCATGGAAACTTGAGGAATGCTGTCGCTTTCTGTGACGCCTGGCTCTCGTGTAGTGATTCCAGATGTTAGTGCCTGCCCACACAATTTGCTCCCTCTCCCTGTGCTGCAGGGAGAAAGAGGACTTCATTCACGTGTCTCTCTTCTAGGATTCCTTCTCCTGATGTGGATGGTTAATATTTGTGACTGAAAATATGAACGCTTGGAACTCCCATCGTGGCACTGACCATGCACTGGGGAGGTGTAACCCACCCTCTCTTCAGGGATGTGAAACATTTTGTGTGTGTCTGTGTGTGTTGTGCTTTACCTTAGCAAAGCAAGTCAGATACTCTGGGATGGTTCATCCCTGTCCTGGTACAAGGACAGGGAGAATTGCCTGGTTGTCCTTTGTGAAGGCTGGTGGGCATTGCTGTGACCTTAGAGGGGTCGTGACAGTGGAGTTTTGGGCACCATAGTCTCTCAAGCAACCCAGATATCTGACTGTGCTTCCTCATAAAACCTCTGAAGGCTTCCTAGGGTTGCACTTGGCTGCAGGTTTAAATCTGTACATTACTACAGCTGATGTGAATAAAAATCTTTACTTTTGTGCACATGAGTTAATTACCATTCCTGTGCTTACTAAGCCAACAATAATGGTTGTGATTAATCACACGAGTCCAGGTCTAGTGTCTACAGAGCTTTTGAACTAAATCAGCTTAAAATCTTAGGATGTGTTGTTTAAGTTAAACCAAGGCAGCTTTCTGATGTAAACAAGCCATTACAGCTGCTCTGCAGCCTGGGGGAGAAATCATTCCTATAAATTATGCTCTGAGGGTAAAAGCAATACAGGTGGGCTGTGTCTGGGAAAGATGGTCTCAAGATGTGTGTATGTAGTGGGATGACCAGGGCTTCCTGGAGGAATCACGTCTCAGAAATTCAGCTCTTCTACTTGCTAAGACAAGAAGCAGAAAGCAGTTGGTAATGTCTTGTTTGGGGAAGTTCAGCTTGAAAAACTCAGCTTACTTGCTTTCAAATATTCCAGAGGCTTTTTCCTGCTAATCTTTTAGTGTGCACGTTATTCGTGCAGTGTGTTTATTATAAATTACGATGTTAATGTTTCTCCATTGGAGTAGAGTTTTATTATTGGAGTTCCCAAAATGCCTTGCATCTGTTTAACAGAAACAATTTTACTGAAACTCCAGGTGTCTCTGGGGCAGGTTTGTTTACCCATAGTACTTTACATCTTGCAGAAGGGAAAGGAGATTAAAAGGTATAAACAAGATTAATTTTTCCTAATTTCACACAGCCTCCAATTAAAACAATGGCAATGTCTTCTTCCATATCCACAGACCCTTGTCTCTGTACAGAAGAAGGTGTTTGTCATAACAGCTACAGGGAAACCTTTAATTAGTTTATTTATGCTCCATATGCAAACTGAGACCTAATAATTCTGCCAATTATTTTCTTGTGCTGTGAGTGCCAATTTCCAACCTTAGGGAGCCCACACATGCATCTGTCAGCTTCTTTTTGCATGTATCCAAGAGCAGGAAAATTTACTTTGCTGCTGAGGCAGTCCAGGTGAATGGAGGGAATGCTTGGAGTCAGGCTGGCTTGCTGCCTGCTGAATTCTGTGAACTTCTTGTAGGTTATTACCTACAGGTTAGCAACAAAAAATTCAGATGTTAATGCTGATTATGGCTATATCTGGCCAAAATCTATCTCTAGGAGATGTGTAGCAACAATAAAGGGCATTGGAACATCAGGCTGCAACTGCAGCATCACTTTTTTCCTGCAGTTATTATGCTTTCCACCCCACGACTGGAATGGCTCATGGATCCTGGTCGGTTTCCTGGCCATGTATATTTTCTTTCCCTGGTAGATGCAAAGTACAGAGCCATATGGCTGTACTCTGCACAGTGCTGGGGGCAGGGGAATAATCCTCTGGCACTTATCCTGCCTCTGCAAGGAGCTTGCAGGCATCTCTTTCTGCAGGCTGAGACTCCTGTGGGGAGCAGCAGCCCTGATGAGGGGTGGTTACCCTGTGCCTGCAGCATTCCCAAGCCAGTGCTGAGCACCATGTTCTGTTTTATGCAGTCTGGGGGCCTCTGTCACTGCTGCACCTCCCCTTGGCCTCATGGCTCTAGAGATTAACTCACAGCCAGTGAGCACATTTTATATAATACATACTCTGCTGCTGAGGAAGAGTTTTGCCTGATTTTTTTTTTTTTTTCTTCTCCTTATTGATGAAGGGCAATATGAGCAACATAAGCCTCTTGGGATCAGACTGAGGACTTTGAATATAAGATTTCACAAACTACTTTCCCATTTCGATGTGTGCTGGCTCTTCCTTCTCTTCTCTCCTAACTCCAAGTCTGGAAAGCTGGAGAGAGAGAAGCCCTTTTCCCCTCTTGGCCAGGATGCTGCTCAGCCATAGCACTCCCTGCCAGATTGCTAACATATGGGCAGAGCACTCAGCCAAAGTTTTGAGAGGCTCAGCCCTTGGCAGCTCGTTCCACACTTTCCTGTCTCTACATTCAGGAAATGAAGTCAGATTGTTGATATAAAACAGGCTGGGTTGAAAACTGAGAAGCTGGAAAGGCTGAAGTGGGGGACTGGGAAGGGGGAGGTGTGGGGAGATGGGGAGCAGCAGGGGCTCATTGCAGCTTGCCTGGCTTGGGGACTTTTTGCCCTTCTTGCCCATGTCCTCCACTTGAGTGCTCATGCTACCTCTACCTCAAGGACTGATAAGTTGTGCTGGCAGACAGATATTTTGTCTTCCCTGTGGTCTGTGGCAGGACCAGCATGTGGAGATAGTGCTGTCTTGATCACGTGGCAGCATTTATGCTTGGAAAGGGTGAAAGTTGAAACCCTGGCAAAGATCATGTTGTTTCCATATCAGGGACATGGAATTCCCTTACTTTATGACTTTTTTTTCCCTGAAGAATGACACTACTGCAGAACTTCTATGGAATTATGTGGGTCTAATGCAGAAGGCTTTTCTCAGACATCTTTAACAGCAGTTTTTGTTGGGTAGTTTTTGTTTGTTTGGTTTTTTTGGTTTTTTTTTTTTTTTTGGTTTGAATTTGGGGTTTTTTTTTC
>WEIU01023498.1:681232-717796 GCA_013389925.1 Aegithalos caudatus
CTTGTTTGTGATTTTAGGTTTTGTTGTTGTTTTTGTTTTGGTGTTTTTATTTTTTTGTTGGGTTTTGGGGTGTGTTTTTTGCAGGGGAGGGCATGGGGGGTGGTTGATGTGGTTTTTACTAGTCCAGGGACTGTGGAGTGAAAGCAGGGAGTTCCAGTTAATCAAGGCTGCAGTAGGGATGGCCTGACTTGGCCAGGGACTCAGCAGTTGGTGGTGTTCTCTTCTAGGTCACCAGTTCAGCCTAAGTCAGCATAATAATAACCCAGAGTAATAGAAAGCTGCAAATTGTTTGTGGCTCACAGAATTTGAAGTCGTCTGTGTAGCTCTGAGACCAGCATGTGGCTGACAGATATCCCATTAGAAAAATGCCTGCCCACATCTAATTAAAACTGATCAGCAGTATTAGAAAGTCCAGGGAAATTTGCTTGGAAGAATTTTCCTGTTTTCTTGGCCTGGCATTTTTGTGAGAGAGTATGGCAGCAACCCAAGTGATCTCCTCTGTTTTCTAGGTGCTGTTTTTTGGGATATTCTCATTGCATATGATTTGTAATGAACTGGTACAGTTTAATCTTTGGGATATCTCAGAACTGTGAGGTGCTAGTATCCTTAGCAAATTCAAGTCAATTTAGTTAAAGCTTAAGAGGATGTTAGGCTGGGCTTGGCATTGTCTGGGCATTTAAACTCAACAGCTTTGTCACTTGTACCTGCTCCTTTGCCCTACCCTTCCTTCCCAGTCAACTCTTCAGGATCTCTCCTTACTGACCATCTTTGTTTTCCATCCTGTTTCCCCCAAGAGTGATCATGTTGTTTCCAGCCAAGAAAGGTCTACAAACACACAAGATCTCACAAGGGGACACGTGCTTGCTTTGCACATAGGAGTGTGCTCTGGTTTTGGTTTAGTCTTGGATAGCTGTGTTCTGCCTTTTGGAGACCAGTGTGAGGGCTCCCTCTCTTGTTGTGCTGGGGTATAATTCCGAGCTGGAATAGGATGCTCCGAATGAGGGCCTTAAACCAAATTCAATTCTATTAATTTGCTGTAGATCCAGATTTGAGACTAAACAGGAGTTATCATTTCTGACTTAGTTTTTGAATTCAAATATAAAAGTTAAGGACAAGTTTTGATGGCTTTGTTTTTTATGAAGATGAAGGGTACACAATAGCTAATAGAGTGTAGGACTAGGACAGTGATAGGATAAAGTAACAAAATCAGCAAGTCAGGTTTTCTGAAGAGGTAAATTTGCAATATATAGATATAGAGATCTATCTATAGATAGATATAAAACCAGGTCTTAAACATAGTATTTAACTTCAAGGTTTATTGACACTTAACTTCTGTATCAAACCAGCTCCTCTATTACATACCTGGCTTTTCCTGAACCTGGATTGACCCCTTTGCTAAGAAGAGTGGGACCACAGTGCTGAGCACAATCTGGGGAAGTTGGACATTGCTGTGCTGGTGCCTGGTCCTGGAGGAGTTAATGAGACAGGATTGTTGGGCCACATCACAAAAGCAGTTGGGAAGGACAAATGCTTTTTTCCAGATTTCCCCTTCTCTCACAGACTCAAGGAAACAGAGGACCTGGGTCTGAAAATGCCTTTCTGTTGATGTGGGGCCCTGTTGCTGATGCTCCATGCTGGCAGAGCAGAGGCACCCCTGGAGCAGGGAGTGACTTGTCCCTCATTCCCTTTTCCAGGAGAAAGAGAAGAAGTACATGTTACCAGTGGATAACCTGAAACTGCGAGATGTGGAGAAGGGGTTCATGTCCAGCAAGCACATCTTTGCTCTCTTCAACACTGAACAGAGGTATACTCTTATCTCAGCAACCCAAGCTGCTGGAGCTGGGACAGAATTTATGTAACAGAGTAGGGATGAGTGTGTTAGGATAGCTGTCCAGGAAAGATGTGAGTGGCCTTTCAGGTCAGCCACTTTTGAAGGAGATGGGAGGACTTAACTTCATTCCTTCTCATCTTACAGATAATATGTATAATTCCCCTTTTGTTTGCCAGTGCATGGCATGTAGTGTGAACTTCAGCCTTTTGGTGTGGTTACCTCTGTTTGCCTGTGGCTGAGATGTACAATGTTCTTAGTGAGTGACTGGGGAAAGCCATAGGACCTGGGATGGGTGGAGGAGTCCAGCAGCAAAAAGAATTGAAAAGGGAATCTTTTTCAGGCCTTGTTGAAAACATACAACTGATTTGAGAGCAGTCAAACTTGATTTAAAAAAAAAAGTTTCTTTTTGCAGAGTCATCATGAGGTTCCTAGCAAGGGACCAAGTGTCTCTGTCTTAAAATGACAGGAGGATTCCCTAGTCATTGATATCTTTGTCAGATATGGGCAGATCTGAGTTGTGAGAGAGAATAATAAACTGTGTCTTCCTGTCAGGAATGTTTACAAGGACTACCGGCAGCTGGAGCTGGCCTGTGAGACCCAGGAGGAGGTGGATAGCTGGAAGGCTTCCTTCCTTCGTGCAGGAGTCTACCCAGAGCGTGTGGGGGTAAGTGACAGCTGTAATAATGGGATAAGGAGGAGCACAGCATGTGTCTTGAGGAGGATAGCTCCATCTTCTTGTGTTGAAAATAAGTCTGTGAAGGTTTTGTGTCTTTGCAGAGCTGAAAATCTTCCATAACAAATAAAAAATATTGTTGTGTCCTAGTGCTTCCGTTAGGGAAGCTTGAGATAAAATAACTGGCAGCTTCAAAGGGAACATAAAGTAGGAAAAGACTGCCTTAATAAATCCATCTAGCTGTCTTGTTTTGTGGACATTAAATTCACAATATAAGGGTGACATTTAACTACTGTAACTACTAACTGATGTGGTACCCACTGAGCAAAGGCACCATTCCTTTTTGGTAATCTGTACAGCCTTATTAGGAACTTCCTGACTTAGCAGTTGTTTTCCCTTTCCTTCCTCCAACTAATTAGGGAGGGATGTTCTTTGAATTTTTCTTTTGCTTGGTAGATACTATGATATGCTCCTTTAGCAAGAACTCTTATCTCTTCCCTTACCCTTGTCCCACAGCACTTATTGTCAGCATTATTTTCTGCTTTAAAAGTATCTTCTAGACAATTGTGGTATTTGTTTCTGTTCAAAGCCTTTCCTGTTCCTCTGTGAGAGGAAGCTGCCATAAATAGTTTTCCCATTAGAAAAGTGATAATTGCTTTTCTGTATGTATTTGTTGCTTCTAATAGATTTCTTGCATTCATCTGTCCTGTTACACTTGAACGTTGCTGGTTTTGCCTTAAAGCATTTCCTAACAAACTGGTAAGAGATTTTAAAAAGAGAGTTAGGGACTGGGCTTTAACAGTGACTCAGCTTTGAACCAGACTGTGCCTCTTAACCACAGTGGCTATGGGCCACCTGTTGCTGTGCAAGTGGAGGGGTTTGACATGGGAACCCTGATCCCTGTCTCAAAACCCCTGTAAGGAATGGCAGGGGCCCTTGCAGGTAAGTAACTTGTTCTTTGTTGCTAAACAATATGGTTTCCTTTGCAGAGCATCCCACTCTTCATTTTAGCTAAACAGTTCACTTGTTCCTCATCTAGGGTAATAGGGGTATTGATTTATTTTTAGTGGGATTGGTCTTTTGCTTGTCAGTGCTATTATGGGACCTTCTCCAAATTCTGAGACCAACTAAAAGTCATTTTTTATTTTTTTGTCCCTTTTTGTTTTAATTTTTTCCACGTATGCTCAAACTGGCCTGCCAGGACAAGGACAAAGTAAGTCTGACCCCCTTTGCCTGTGTTGCCTCCTGGGGCTCTTACCAGATAGCTCTCATTTTTTTTCTCCTTTTGTCACAATTTCCTGAGAGGCATTTGCTTCTTCTCCCTCTTTGTACCCTCTGTTGGATTCCTGCTGTCTGTTTCTGTTCTTGGTTTGAGTTTTCCTTTTTTCTTTTTATTTCTCCCTTTTTGTATGACTTCTGAATCTTGGTGCAAGCTTATTTTGGGGTTTTTTTTTTTCCCCCACTTTTTTTAAGTTGTTCGTTTGACATCCACTTCCTTTACTTTGTTTCACACTGAGACCTTGCATTCCTTCATTATATAAGATCTTCTCAGCAAAAGCTCAAATGAACAAAAGAATTTGCCCTTTCTCATATAAAACAAAACAAAAGAGAAGCCATTTCCTACATGGCAAATTGTTCAGACTAGGGCTGTGTAAAACAAAGATGTTTCATTATACAATCACAGGGGCTTTTTTTTTTAAATAAGTGTTGAGGAAGGCAGCAGTTCTTTCATGCTTCAATGCTTTGAAATTGATCCCAAATGGAGGAGCCTTGGAGATTGCTTGCTGTCAAACAGCACAGTCCAGGTTTTACCTTACAGAATAAACAATGTACTTCAGGCAAACAGGAAGAGATTTGTCTGCTTGGTGTGAAAGAAAAGATAATTATAACTTATGGTGCAGGAGCTGCAGTTCAAGTGATAGGAAAGTTTTCTAGTTTATTCCATCTACTTGTGGTCAGCCTGAGAGGAGCAGTTATTTCACTTCTCTGTATCTGTTTTCTCATTTGTATAATGAGGACAAAGAGGCAGCCTGGCAGAGAGCCTGTGAGACTTAATTTATGGTGAACAATTCTTGGTTTTAACTGACTCAGGTCATGGAAAACCCAGATCAAATGAAGAACCTTTCAGGAAGCTGTAAACATTAAAAAGTAATAATACAGCTATGGGTATTCCCCAGAGCCATAACCTCTGAACATGGGTCAGGAGTCCCTGTTGCCTTTCACCTTTTCTTAATAATTTTGTACAAAGAGAGCAGCTTTATTGCTGAAACTTCTCAGATCTGAGCTGGAGAAGTCTGTACAAACTGAGTTGTGCATTGATAATCACAGCTCAAAATGTAAGTTTAAATAAATTTTATTTATTGCATGCGCTTCCTGCCTGTTCCCTTCTACTCTTAGCTCTCACAAAAAGCTGATTTTGTGTTACGTTTGAAGAGCCAATCTGTTTCTCCTTTTTTCTGCAGGCCAGTGAAGCAGAGGAGAATGGAGGAGATAGTTTCATGCACTCCATGGATCCTCAGCTGGAGAGACAAGTGGAAACGATCAGGAACCTGGTGGATTCCTACATGGCAATTGTCAACAAAACCATCAGGGACCTCATGCCGAAGACAATCATGCACCTCATGATAAACAATGTACTTATCACACTGTGGTCAATGGAGGTGGGAGTGGCAGAAAGGGAAAAAACAGGGAGGGAGGAAAAGAATGAAAAAAAACAGAAGGCAGCTTGGAAGGAAGAGGTGGGGACAGAATAGAGTATTTTGGGGAAAGATGCTGAAAACTGATTCCTTCCCTCTGCTCACTTACAGACCAAGGACTTCATCCACTCGGAGCTGCTGGCAAACCTGTACTCCTGTGGTGACCAGAACACGCTGATGGAGGAGTCGGCGGAGCAGGCGCAGCGACGCGACGAGATGCTGCGCATGTACCACGCCCTGAAAGAGGCCCTCAACATCATCGGGGACATCAACACCAGCACCATCAGCACCCCCATGCCCCCACCGGTGGACGACTCCTGGCTGCAGGTGCAGAGCGTACCGTCCGGACGCAGGTACCAGAGGCTCAGGGGGAGAGCCCCGCCAGACCTGCCTGACGCCTCTTCAGTGCCTTGCTGGGGCCTCCCACTGACACAGGGAGTCCTCCTCTTCTTCCTGTGGATGAAGAGTCCTGGGTGTTTCTGCTGGCAGGCTCCTAGGACATCTTTATACGGATGTTGAGACTTTCTAAACCCTTGGGTTGGACGGGGCTCTGACGGTAGCTTTGAGGGAAACCTGGGGCCTGGTGTGGCCCTTGAAAGCCAAAGGGTGGTCTGTACAGTGATGTGAAGCTAAAGAGAGGAACGCTGAAGGCAGCCTGTGGTGGCAGAGGGATCCCAGAGCTGTTGCTGCAGTTGAATGCCTCTGTTTGTTTGGCAGGTCCCCCACATCCAGCCCCACGCCGCAGAGGAGAGCTCCTGCAGTGCCCCCCGCCAGACCTGGATCTCGCGGCCCGGCTCCTGGGCCACCTCCTGCTGGTGGGTCCACGCTGGGTGGTGCCCCCCCTGTGCCCTCCAGGCCAGGTGCCTCTCCTGATCCCTTCGGGCCCCCGCCTCAGGTTCCTTCTCGGCCTAATCGTGCTCCTCCTGGTGTTCCCAGGTAAGTCCTGAAACGCTGCTCCACGCAGGTGGAGTATGTTCTGCTTTTGGGTTGGAGCCTTGGCAGCGCTTGGCCTGCCTGGGCCACACAAGGAGAATGGAGTGCATGGTGTGGGTACAGCCTTTGGATATGTGAATTGGATCCAGAGGCAGGAGCATCATTGTCCTCTGAGATCTCATAGTACGGATGAGGCAATGCCAAGGCAGCTCTCAGCAACAGAGGGGCAGCTGCTTCTCTCTACAAACCTCTGTAAAGAATGTGGGAGAAAACCTTGTACTCAAGGTTTACAGCACTTGTACCAATGCCTGTAGTCACCAGATAAATCACAGGACTGGGGTGAGATTCCCCTCTGTATAGGGCTCCCCAAAATCTGAAGTTGCCTTTTTTTTTTTTCTTGGCCCAGAGTTCTTCAAGGTGAGTTGGAAGACTTTCAAAGCTGTTCAGTTGCTTTTTGGCTAGGAGAGTATTGCAGGATCACTGGCAGGGAAATTAATTCTTAGGCAATTTTGTTGCTTGTGTAATCAACTTCAGCATTTTCCAGTCTAGAGGGTTCAAATCACACAGCTTTGCTTTCCCATTAGGAAACTCATTTCCTTTCCCGTTCAGTCACTTCAGACACACTTCAACATTGCAATAAGGGATTATCCCCTGTGCAGCTGAGTACATGTTCCTGAACAGGACATGGGAAGCAGTCTGGAACCAGGAATGCTTTTATGTTGGGTACTTAGTTTCCCTTGAGGAAGAGAGAGTAATTGCTGTGTAAAGAACAAACATAACCAGAAACTCCCCTGTGACGTGCCAGAGGGAACACTTCCCTTGTGGAAAACACCTCTCCAGTGAGTGCTGGTGACACAGGTCTGAAACTTTGCCATTTTCTGTGGAAACACCAAGCCTGTCAATGGTTGGGGATGGTGTATGGCAGAGCAGGTTCAATATTCCTCCTGTGATAGTGCCCAGCTCCTATTTGGTGCTGCTTGTTGGGAGGGAAGTGTTCTCTGCCAGACTGCAGCCAGCTCAGAGGTGGATGAGTCCAGACAGCTTTATAGACCAGTTTCTGACTCTGGTGTGTGCAAAATGGTTTTACTTTCTTGGTGCCTTTGCCCCAGTCCTTCCTATGCTCCTCGATGCAGCTCCCACAGTGACTTGTCCTCGCATACCTCAGTGTTGCCTCGGAGACTGTGGAGGCACCTATGGATGTCAGCATGCTTCTACTGTGTATTTTGGCTCCTGCTTCTTGTGACCCTGCCTTTCCATATACTGTTACTTTGTGGTTTTGTTTTCAATATATTTATGCTTCTTTCTGTCTCCATCTTCTTCCTTTCACTCAGTTTCATTTCTTCACTCATGAAAAATATTCTATATACCTGGCCATCGTGATAGGATTCCCCAAAATGGGCTGAAATGAATTGGCCTATTTTTGAAGAAATCTGTTAGAGCCTATCTTAATGGCTTTTCTGCCTTTTGCATGAGTAGAAGGGTTTAGGGAAAGGTAGGGAAAACAGCACTGGAGCAGAGGAGGAAAGAGTTTCATGCTTGACTGAGCAACCCCTTGGTTTAGGAGAGATGGTAGGTTGGATTGCATGCTACTGACTTCCCTGATCTGGAGTTGAGAATGTAATTCCAGAAGCTGTGAAGTGTGATGCTCATTCTCTGATCCCCCTCTCTGATTCTTCCAGTTGTTCATAGACTCCTCCGGATCCTGATACCAGCTTGTCATTTGAGTTCACTGATGAATGGAGAATTTCCAATGACAAGGGACTCTTTCTCTTCCTCTCCTGTATATAGAATAAGAATGTTCCCTGCTAGCACTGGGACTCGGGTCCTTCTGCCATGGGTGAACGAATGCCATCTCCATTGTTGCTTTTTTAATGCCCATCCTTCCCTTGCTAACCAGGCTGTGTAGTGTGTGAGAGAGAGGAACAAAGCTCTCGTGTTCAGCACAAATGGGCTTTGATGGAGGAGCTGGTGGTGTGGAGTGAACTCAAATGTGTGGTGGTGCCTGGGTGTACTTTGTGTGCTCATTGATGCCTGTGTAGAAGTTTGGTTTTGTGCCTCTGGTTTGAGCATCTGATTTTATGAATGATGGACTTACACAAGTGTCATGCTACTCCTTTTTCATAAACATAAGTTTCACATATAATCACCACATGGTATATTTTTTTGCACAGAAAGATTTTCCTGCATATAATTAAGGACACTTAAAACAAGACTTGCCATCCTGCTTCTATGCTTAGCATTTATTCAGTTTACTGTGGAAGTCCATATATACAAATCTGTAATTTTGGGAGCTGAAAGTTACAAACCATCCAAGATCATATCAGTGTGCAATGTACTGCATTTATGATTTGACCTGGGAAAGAAATCTGTGAAGATATTCCCCCAGGCATTTACGCTCTTTAGTTTAAAACAGTTTGATAAAAACTGTAGGTAGAAGAGCTTGAAGGAGAATTAAGGAAGTTTCAGTGTGAATGACTCAACCATTGGAAAAATGTCTTGAAGGCATTAATGGGTTCTCCATTCTTTGGTATCGCATGGGTCTGGGGTTGCCTCCTGGCAGGGATGGCTCTCACTGGCTGTTGTGCTGGTCAGTACAATAGGGACACATCCCTGGGACTCCCAAAGGGTTCTTGGACACACAGTTTCAAGGGACAAATTACCTCCTTAGTTGGCCAATGTCCATGCCTGTGGCCAGGGGTTGGAAGTAGATGATCTTTAAAGTCCCTTCCAACCCAAACTATTCTATGTTAGGGTCACACAGCTGTATGACCTGAATTATTCAGAAGGTTGGACTAGCTGATTTCATGATTTATGACCTTCAGAAAAGGCTCCACCTGCTTTGTGCCATTTTGGGTAGTGCTCAGGACTGCATGTTACCTCTCTCTTTCCTGAGTTCTTTCTTAAACATTTAATATGGTCAGAAGATAGGAATCCTCAGTGAGAGCTACCTGTGCCCAGCTGGTGGGTGCTGAAACCTGGGTATGACACTGGTGTGAACATCAGCCTGGATGTGTGAGGAACTTGGGTGAGTGAGCAGCAGCCAATAGGTGTGTGGACAGATGGATGGGTTTTGATGCACCCCTGTGCACAACGGGGTTTGGATGTGTGCAAAGATGAGGCTGTGAGTGTTTTCTGTGTGCTTGCAGGCCCCCTACTCATGCTGTGCTTGGAGGGGGATGTGTGACTGTGTCTGTGCAAGCACTTGTGTATCTGTCCCACCTTCCTGACAGTCTGTGTGGCCTCTGCCTTGAACTGTCTGAACTGCCATGTTGATTTCATGTTGTCTTTCAGAATCACTATCAGTGACCCCTGAGGACTGGCAGCCACGGTAGGTTTTGCACTCTCGCTGCGATGCATGAGTCACTGTGTCCCCATCCTCCAGCACTGCTCTGCAGCTCTCCTCTGCTGCCCAGTTCTTGTGTTAGTAACAGAGTCCCTTGTCTGATGAACCCCCTCTGCCAGGATCTCATAAAGGGAGGAGTCTTGAACAGAAAAACCCTCTGATCAGAGACAGAGCAGCTGCTTGAGCTGCCGGAGCTGGGAAAGCCTCAGTACCTGATTTAAGGTCTGGAGGACCCTTTCTCTGCTTCTAAATAGAGAAGGTGGGATGGGGGAATGAGCTCTGGCAACAAGGTCTAAACTCTGTGTCCTTCATTTGGCTTATATTCACACTGACTGTAAGATCAGCTGAACAAACTCTGCTTTGATTTGGTCTGTCAGCTCTGTTAGGATCAAGACAGAGACTTGAGGAGCTGATAGTTCAGACTCCTCTTCTTATATTCTAATGTCTGGCTGGAGAAGTGCTCCCATCCTCACTGTATCCCTAGTGCTCATGGAAGTCAAGAGGAGTTTGGGTCATTAATATCAGGACTTCCATGTCTGAGTGCAGGGTAACTCTGACATTGAATGTTCCCTTTTATCCTTGTGTCCCATCATCAGATAGATGTGAACTCCCTTTGTTTGTTCTCCCCTTGACCCTTTAGCTTCTAGGTTACTCTCCTGCTTCCATTCAAACTGCCTTCTCTCCTCTGCCTCCTGCATCTGCAAGAGGAAGGGTGTAGTGATCTGTGTCCCTCAAACACTCTGCCCTGAGCTCCTGCCCATTTTCCTGTCCTCTTTCTCCCTGCATTTTGCAGCATTGTAGTGGTTCAGTGATGTAGCAGGGTGTGGGTTTGTGTTGTGTATTGCTCACCCTGTTAATGTCAGTGGGGGTGTTGAAGAGGGACATTAGCAAATTCTCCTGAGTCCTTTCCTTAGGAACCTCCAGCCCTTATTGACAGAGGTACAGAGGGCAAAACAGGGCAGGTGTGGATTTTTTGGGCCCCTTCTCCCTTTCTCTGTAGATGTTGTTTCACCACAGAGGAGTGGAGCAGCAGCAGCTCCTACAGATTCCCTTGCTGCTGGTTGTGGCAGAGAGATCTGAGGGCGAGGAGCACGAGCTGAAATCCTACTTTAATAGGAATAGCAGAAGTTCAAGCCCCTGTTCTGGGGCAGGGGGGTCTCAGCCAGCCCCCACCCTGTAGTAGATGATGTCTGTTACTGCTGCACAGAACTGCAGTTGGAGCTGCCACATTGCAGTGATTGCTCATGATTGACATCTTTGAGGACGTCATCGTCAACCCTCCTCATTGATGACACACTGCAGAGGTGTTGGAGCAATCAGCAGTTTCCTCCAATATTCTGCCTACTGCAGACATCCCTGACAGCCCTGCAAACATGCATCCTGGGTGAACAACCTTGGGAAGGAGCCTTGCTGTTGTCTGTACCCTATTCTGGGACTCGCTGTTATGGGGCATTCTGTTTTTAATCTGGCATAAAGAGCACCAAGGAAATAAAAATTAAAACAAAAAAAAATCCCCAAATGATCAAAAAATTACACCCAAAACTTTTTGCAATCCAAGGGAATAAACAATATTTTCCCACCTCTGTTAGATCCTTATCAACAGAACTCCCTTTTAACCCAGTGGTTCTTAGATGGATTAGCTCAGTGTTCTCCCTGGGTATGGCCTGAAAGACTGACTTGAAAGGATGTGACAGTCACTGTAACTCATCTCCCTGGGCTCCTGCCAGGGCTCAGGTCTTCCTTCTCATGTACTGGAGACAGCCACAGGCTCCCCAGTGAGCAAAACTTTGTTCCTTGTCCTGACAAAGAAAAGTGACTTTTCAGTGATATAAAAAGGCCTGACTAGCAATGTTGTCAGACTGAAGCAGCATTTTGGGGGTAAATGTTTTCTGAGAGACTTCTCTGTCCCTTTTAGTGCTGGGAAACAGTTTTCAGCCTTTTCTAACCTTACCAGGCAGATTGTGCAAGCATCTCCAGAAAACTTCATCAGAAACAGCCTACAAGTTTAAAAAGTGACAGCCCCACACCCTGAAATGCTTTGGATGCTGAGAGCAATAGGTCTGCAGAAATCAATCATAGTACATTACAAAAAAGCAGCCCATCAACCTGTGAATTACTTGTGCTCCTTTCAGCCCTGTTTATCCTGCCAGGGTCAAGTGGCCACTCCAGCCAGAGCACTTCACATACTCTGGTGGCTTCAAGCATCTTTTTCATGTCAACCCTTTTAGCACAACCTGTGCAAACTCCTGAAATGCAAACAGTCCTTCAACCTTCCCAAAAAATGCCTTCTAACATGTGATGATGCAACAGCATCTCACTAATTGTTGAGCTGAAGTTCTGTAAGGTTTTAATTCTGGTGCTGTTGCTGTTCCAGTGACAGTAGAAGCCACCAAAGGGTTGGTGTGGCTGCATTTACACTGTGAGCACCCTTAGAGGTATTGCACAGATCCCATGTCATGAAGCTCTGAGGCTTAATAGATCTGGAGCAGTTAGTTCTGCTGAGGTTTAATAAACAGGACTGGAGAGTTGCTCTGGTTTATTTGCTAAATGAGGGAACTTGCCCCAGTTTATTGGAGTGGAACTCCTCTAGTGCCAGTGTGATTATAGACTACTGGTACAAATATTCTCCTCTGCCCCTCTTCCCTCCCTCCCCTCAGTCCCTGTGTCAGGAGAGGGCCATCATTTCTAGCAGTGAGTTGATTCTCTGTAATCTAAATCTTGTGTCAGTGTGGAATTATTGAGGTGTTAATTCTGTGACACCTGGTCCTGTATGATCAGTACAAGGGCTTCCCCTCCATTTGATCTACATGCTGTTGGCTTTGCTCTTTGCATTTCAGGCAGTTTGGACCTTAAAGCTACTCTGGCTTGGTACTGAACAATTTATTTATCTTAATGAAACATCAGCAAAATGCAGTTGAGGTCGCAGACACTGCAGGGAGTGTGCTTTAAAGGAAAAATACAGATTGGACTCAGTCTTAGAGAACACATTTTTATTTATAGCCTTCTTACAGCCTGTAGTCTGAGACTGAAGTGATATTTCAGGTAATGAGCTAAGAGCTGTGTCAGGGGTGTTGGTCTTGTATGTTTTTGTTGCGGCTTTTTTTCCCCAGTCCCTTACAGGAAGGAGATTCTAGAACACTTAATCCATGCAGCAGAGGGCAAACACTTCATGTAGCTAAAGTATCAGCAAAAGGGTTGGAACAGAATGAAGCAGGAGTAGCCAAGGTTCTTTTTATTGAAGTAGAAGCTAGCTACATTTGCTCTGCAACAGAACTGGAAAAGTGAAAGCTGTAAGCTTGCCCCTGACATCCAAGATCAGTCTCATGTCAGAATAGGGAATCTCAGGCTTGCAGTAGCTTTGAGGGCAGGGGAAGAAGGTGCTCCTCCAAACCATCCAAGAGCCTCTGGCAGCAGCGCATCTCAGAGGACCCCATCCATGCTGTGTGACTGTCATGTGCTTGATACAGGAGCTCACTGTTGTCCACGCTTCTCCACTCATCCCAGAGCCAGGGCACTTACTGGCAGTAAATCTCTGCACTTCCAAATTTCAGAGGGAAGCAAAACCGGCAGTCCAGGGGAATTCTCTACTGGTGATGTGTGCTGTGCAGAAAGGCCAGTGCGAGGCCGAGTGGAAGCCTGTGAGTCTCCTTTGTGGAGCTGCTCTCTGGGGGTTTGTGCCTCAGGCTGGATTCTTTTGCTGGCTCAGGCGAAGTGGAGAAGCGTGTGTGGTTGTGACTGCAATTGCTGTGCTAACCACAGTGTGTGTTCTCTTGTTTTTGTTTCCTGCTTTTTCACAGCAGAAGGGGCCCCGCCTCACCTACTCGACCTACCATAATCCGACCGGCTGAACCGTCCCTCTTAGATTTATAACTTGAGGCTGTAGACAGCTGGCGACGAGTGCCGTGCTGGTGGCTTCCCCATTCCACCCTCCCTTCCACAGCCACAGTCACTCCTCTCATCCATCCCACATCCCTGCCTCCCACCACCCCTCCCCGGTGTGTCGTAAAACTCTAGCCTAGTGATTGAGCTCTTCGTCTTCGCTCGTGCGTCCTGTATTGCTTTGTGAGCATAGAGTAGCCTTCATTCAGTGGCATGGATCCCTGAAGTACACAGGCTCCTTGGAGAGATCAGCCACAGGGACGTCCTTAGGTCCAAGTGGTGGCTGTCCGTCCAGTAATTCCATCTGCCTGGTCTAGCCTGGATAAGTGTCCTGCCTGCACCAGTTAGCTGTAGCACCCGGGACTGAGCTGTAGCTGTTTTCTTTCCTTGTAGTTTGAGACAAAAGCGTGGCTTAGCAAAAATACGCTGTCAAAACACGTGACACCTGTTAGGAACAGATTAAATGTCCTGTGTATTAGCTTGACTTCTAAGGTGCAAAAATTTCATGTTGGGAACAGTGCAATCAACTTCATATCAAAGTGAGGCAGGGAGATCACTGAAGGGGGGAATCAATGGATCAGCCCAGTCCTGCCAGAGTGAAGTCTGAGATAGCGCACACACCTCAGCGTGCAGGGAGCTCATGGACCTGCTCACACGGCTCCTGGAGCCGGGCCATTCCTACTGGGGACACACTGGCTCCTGCCAGCAGTTGTCTTGCATCACCATTTTTGGCTGACTTTCCTGAACCCAGCAGGGCGAGGGGAATAGACACGCTGCTCCCCCCTTGCAAACGGACAGCCAAATGTTTCAGGGAGTTTGCTGTGTGGTGTTTTGTTGAAAATATTTCTGCTTTGAACTAAGCACATCTTTCAGTGTTTTTGGGGTACTGTGGTGACTTCTTCCGTAGCCTTTTCTCTTGCATGTGGATGGTACGTGTTTGGGGAAACTTGTAACTGTTGTTGATCACAACTCATCTTAAGGTTTGGTTTTTATTTTCATGCTACATGTATTTAAAAAAAAAAGGAAAAAAAACCAACAAAAAACCTACTTGAGAATTAAAAAATATATCAACCCTGTACATCTCAGATGTCATGTCTCTACCAGAGCTAAACGAACCTGTGTTGCAGGCTGTCCTCCAGGCCTGATTCCTGTTGCGGTTCTAACATTTCAGTGCTATTACTCTTAATTTTTCTTGTGGATCCTCTTTTGTTCTGATGCCAGTTCCTTTCTGTATTTTAACTATTGTTTTACTACTTCTCCCCCTTCTCCTTCCCTTTCCCTTTTTCTTTGTTTTTCTTGTCTCTAACCTCCAGCCGGCCGGGTAAGGCCAGTCCCGCCCGCCCGGAGAGCCCAAAACCACCATTTGACATGTAGGCCTGCTCTGAGACTCTTTGCCTGCCTCTTAGCTGTTCTGTCCTGGAATGGTCTGACTCGAATCTCACACATGGCTTGTTTTGTTTGTAATTTGTGACACACACATATCAGATGTGATTGTAGTGAAACTGTTTTTGGGGTTTTGTTTTTGTTTTTTTTTGTTGGGGGTTTTTTGGTTTATTTTTTCTTCCCAGCTGCTTAAAGGAGTTAAACAAGTATATTGTAGTAATGAGAAACATATCTTTACTGTTATAAATATCTATAAATATATATATAAGATGAAAAATCTATATATGTCCAGGTGTTAAAAGCCATTTGTGCTTCCATGTGAATTTTAGGAAATACTTAAGTAGGAAAAGAATATCTATATACATATATATATACACACATCCAAAAAGTTAACCAAATCCCAATGTTAAGTTTTTGAGCTGATTGTTAAATTCTCTGCTGTGTGCAGTTGGGTTATTGTATTACCCCAGACTTGTGGGTGAACTGTCTCAGTGCTGGTAGTAGCTGTGATGCAGTTTGTGATCTACCTGTCACTCTTGTTTATTGGATGAAATAAACTCTCATTTCTGTATAATTAAGGTCTCCATGACTAGAATAAAACCATCTCTCTTTCTCTTGCTTTTTCTCTGGATGGTTTTCAAGCTGTGTTTGATTATAACCTGATCTTTTAATTCCATAGAGTTAACAAGCTGTACATGCAATCAGGGGCTGTTACTGATAGGGAAGGTGGAGCAGATCTGCATCAGCACTGAATGTCCAGGAGCTGCAGTAGAGTGAAACAGCTTGTCAGGTGCAGAAAGGTAAATCCCTGTGCAGAAGGAATTGTGTGGTGGTGCTTGAGAGATGGGGCATACAGAAGGTGTGAGTTTGCACACAAGTTGCTTCTTAAAAGGGATTTTTGCCTATAGTGCTTGTGGAGCACAGCAAGTGGATGCTGAGTAAAGGTGAGGTCTGAGAATCACTCCTGAAAGGGGTCAGGGTGAAAAACTAATCTGAACCTGGGGTCTGGATATGAAATGCTAGCCAAGAGCCACCTTTCAGGCTTGGCAGCAGTCTGTACAAAAAACATTAATGAAAGCTCAGTGAAAAGGGCATCACTGTCAGGGCAGGTGCTTTCAATAGAGAGTTCATTCTTCTCTTTTTCTGGCCAAATTTCAAGGTGGTCTGTGCAGAAGAAATACCTCTAGTCAGTACCCCTCTGAATAAGTTTATTCAGAAAGCAAATTTGTAACAGGGTTAAGTCACCTCTGCAACAGACCACAGAGTTTGTTTACTGGTCTTGCCACCTTCACCATTCTAGAGTGAACACCCAATAAGTGAATTTCTTCCTTTTACAATAATACTGTCTTAAATCACAGCCCTTCCCCTATTCATTATGATACAGATTTATGAATAGTCTGAGCAGCCATAAACAGGCTTAGTTTCTCTTCAAGGAATATACACCATTTTACACAGATACAGATGTACATACCCCATGCTCAGAGGAGCCCAGTCACTTGTGCTGAGGAGAGACTGACACCACTTGTGCCACTTAAATGAAGAGAGTTCAAAAACCAGCTTCCCCTGGGGGCTCAAAGGAAAGCACAAATTGTGCTGTGTCCTTTTTTTTCATTTGTATTTGGAAATACCAAGATATGAACCATTTAAAAAAACCAACCCACTTATGATCTGCCTTTGGCAGTAGAAGAAAAGATCTCTGCTATGCTGCTGTAAAGTTTCACCAACTTGGACATGAAGAAAAGAACCATCTCTCCTGTTGAACAGACACAAACCTGTGTTCCTGTGCTTGCATCTCAGTAGGTAACAGGGTGGCAGCTGATGCTTCAGGCAGCAGCCCAAACTCCTGTGTTTGCTCACACAGCTCCAATAATCACCTCCCTTTAACCTCCCCTGGGATTTCCCTCAAAACACCACTGTTGACACCACCTAAGAACAGGCAGTTCTTGCCTGAAGGCAGATTCAGTTGCAGGATATGTAGTTCACATGGCATAAACTTCCACACCCCAGATTTATTTTGCGGCTGTTTCAGGGAGCACTCTCCTCCTTCCACATTCTATTTTCTCCCTAGAATAAGGGCTGTGGCTTCAAGGCAGGGCCAGGTACAACCACACTTGCTGCTGTATGTCCCAGGACCTTAAACATGGGCCGTGGGATCTTGATTTCCACTCATCTCCTGCAATCCTTACCAAAATGGGAGAAGACTTCAGGGATGGAGAACTAGAACCCCTGAAGTCCAGAAATTCAAAAACAAAGCATGTTTATTAAGTGGTTTCCTTTTACTCATTTCTCCCATTTCTTAAAATAAATAAAACCTTCAGACACATACAAGTGAAACACATCATCCTTCAAAGTGCAGTTACATTTCCACCCCACTCCCAAGAATCACATAAAGCTTTATCAAGTAACCAAAAGACCCCTCGAGGCTCCCATCAGTCCCTTCCCCTGGCAATGAGAACAGACAGGGCTGTGCTGCCCAGGAGCTGCTTGCTGGGGGCCTGTTCTGAAATACAGGTGCAAGAGGCAGAGCTGCAGCAGGAGGGGGGAGTTCAGGATACGCAGTATGAAAACAAACCCAACCTGCTGAGAGTCCAAAGAGTCCATTACCATAACAGTTAGTTACTGGAAGGAACTGGGCCCGAGGACAGGCATGAGTGATGGATCAGAACCGTGTGAGGCTCCTGTGGCAGCAGAGTCTGGGACAAGGGATTAAGTCATTTTGCCAAGTCATGGACTCCCTTTGCCCTCAGTCTGGGCCTAGCCTAGGTGATGTGGCAGCACCAGCTGCCTCCCAGGATGAGTTAAGAGTCTGCCTGTACTCCAGGCACACCAAGTAACAGAGAAAAGAGAAAGAGAAGATGAGGTCTGATGCTTGAGTCCCATCTGATACAATCTCTTTACTGATGTCTTGTTCTCCCCAAGGGCACTGAGCAGAGGTATGGGCATGTACAAGTCCGTCAAGTCCTTTCAGGCCCACAGAAATCTGTCAGTAAGACATAGCACCGCTTAAACTACCATGATTTTGACCTCATCATTCTCATCAGCACGGTAGAAGAAGGGAATGCACGGGTTTTCCAGCAGGGAGCCCAGCCTCTCCTGAGGGTTCTGGATTTCTCTGAGAAGCTGCATTATTTGCTTTGCCGTGGGGTCCTCCTGGTTTGGCTGAGCAGCTTTACTGTCAGCAGGGGGGAAACCGGATTGATGAACAGCCTCTTGCTCTGCTTCATCTGACAGATTCACCTCTCGTAAGCCTGCAAGGAGCACAGACAAGGCAGGCAGGTAAATCCTCCCATCCACACACCAGGCTGAGATGAGAGCAGGGGCTGCTCCCCCTGCACACAGCTTCTCCTGGCTGAGAGCAGGGGCTGCTCCCCCTGCACACAGCTTCTCCTGGCTGCAGCTTACCTGCTCCGTCGGTGGCGTTCAGCTCAATGCGCCTCTCTGCTGGAAGCACACCTTCAGCCTGGCTTGCCAACAGCTCTGGGTTCTGAGCAGCTGCTACATACTTGCTGTACCATTCGTTTCTTTCCCTGACCAGGCGCATCACTAAGTCCTGCAGTTCCAGTAGTTTCATCTGTACCAAAGTAAAGGAAAGCCCGTGTAACATGCACACAAAAAGACCACTGTGGTTTGCCATCCTACTCCTGGCACAGAATTAGCAAATGAACACACAAAGGTTTGCACTCCCTAGGCCCACCCTGCTCGGAGTAGTACCACAGGAAAGAGTCCTTGCCTTCATCTCTTCCTTATCCTGGGCCAACCTGCTGATATACTCCTCTTTCTCCTGATGCCGCTGTTTGAGGATGGCCCTTTGACTCTGGTACAGTGCGATGTACTCCCCTGGAACACAAGAGAAGCCTCAGGAGTGTCTGCAAGGTTGGGGTACAAGCCTTAGAGTGAGGTAGGAGGCATAAGGACTCAGGAAATCCAGCCCTGGAGTGGAGACCTAGCCCCATTAGACAGCAGTAGGAGACATGGAGGGCTCCAGTTCCAAAAGCTGTTTGGGTGCTGCCTAAACATACCAATGGTGTCAGTCTCCCCAGACAGCTGGATGCAGCGGTGCTCCAGCTCCTCCAGACGCTCCTTCAGGTCAGCCTTCTCACGCATCAGCTCCGTGAAACGCAGCTGCACACACAAAGTGGGGTCAGTCACCTGGGCTGCTCACCTACAGACAACACCTGTGCTAAAGGTGACAGCCCCGTGGCTCTGCTCTGAGCCTGGGGAAAAAAATGCTGCTCCTTTACAGCCAAGCAGTGAGCAAGCTTTTTAGGATGGAGCATCTTTTTATGGAATGTCTGCTGCTTATTCCCCTACAATCTGCCTGTGTTGTATTTGTCTGACACTGGATACTAGTCTGGCTGAACAGTTGTAATAGGGCTGAAACAACATGAGATGCTTTTGCTTACCTGTAACTTGTCCATGGCAGTTTTCAAAGCCTCATGAACCTCCACTGGAACAGTATCCATAATGGAGCCTGGAAGGGATATGTGCCATTTACAGTTTCTCCTAGGGCAGTATGCACTCTCAGACCCAAAGGTCTGTCTCAGAGCAGCCATGGCCAGCTGGCCCTGCACCTCATGGTCACACTGTCCCCAAACCGTGCAGAGACTTTACCTCCATCCAGTGTGACGTGATGTTGCTGCTCCTGCCTAAGAGCTGTGATTTGCTGCAGGAGGGTTCTGCACTGCTGCCTCTGAGCAGCCAGCTGCTTCCTCAGATCTTCTCGCTCCTGCTCCACTTGGGACATGGCAGAGGTCACGAAAGTGACCTAAGAAGAATTGCAGAATGTGGACATTAGTGCTTCCCCTGTGTTCAGCAGGATCTATGGTGCATCTCAGGATACAGTAAGAGTTTACCCCATTTTATTTATGGCTGTGAAACCAAAGAACTGTGTGACTGCCCTGGACCTAAGCCAGGCAGCAGCTACTGCCTCTTCTCATTCCCAATTAGTGCAGGTTAAAACTGGGTCCCTTGAGAGCTGTTTGACTGCAGTATTATGACTGTACTTGCAGATAAATCTTGTAGATATTTGACACCATTTCCAAGTTGCCTTCCAAACTAAAGTGAACATCATCATCAAAGCCCCATTAAAGAGCTGCTCTGCCAGCTGAGTTGTCATCATAAGGAAACCACTGCCAGACTTCCAGCCTGTTTTGTAAGGATGCTGCAGCAGTCTTGGCTTTGCTGCTGTGCACAAGGAACTGTTGCATTTCCCTCATGACTGCACTCAGCTGGCAGGATAACAGCTGATAAACCTCTCTGCAATTTAACTGGTTTCCTTTTATAGATATTTGTTTAGAACTAAAACCAAAGGCTTTTCTACTCATAAAGACTCACCATTTCTTCATGGCTTTCAAACTTCTCTGGGATCACAAGAGAAGGTTTTTGGATTTCTTCAGTCATTGCTTCATCACCTTCTGTAAAAGAAAGAAGGTGAACAAGGAGGCAATGCTGCAGAGAACCCAGCTCTGCCTCCTCCCTGACGCAGCCACTCACCCTCCAGTTGGTGCAAAATCCTGCCATCCATTTCTGCTGCCAGCTGACTGATCTGGGCCTGCAGCTCTTTGTTTTCCTTGGCTACAGCTTCTAGACTTTCCTGCAAGAGAGAAGCAGAGGATCACAAAAACCTGCACAAGCCAGATTGCAAACAGTCACTCCATCTTCAGACAATAGCACCACACACACAAATAGTACTTTAGCTCCAGACAGATGCCACTCATCTGTAGGGCACAGGGTGTAATCACAGCATCACAGAACAGCCCAGGGTGGAAGGGACTGGCCAAATCTCTCACTTATTGACGACCTCCCCTCTTTCCACTTCTCCCTTTTTACTGTTACCTTCGTCTGCTGCAGCTCTTTCAGGTGCATTTCCACTGTCACCTTGCCCTGGACCTCCTCGTGCTGCAGGCGATCCATGAGCTGTGTCTGAAGCAGGAATTGCTTGTGCAGTTCTTCCTTCTCAGCAGCAAGCTGCTGGAAGGCCAGGGTGTACTGCTGCAGGTGGCTGTAGCACTGATCCCGCTGCTCCTGCAGGCCACGGGCCTCCTGTGTCTTCAGCTCCAGCTGAGAACAAGATCAAACCACATCAAACCCTTTCTGCCTGAAAAGCCGATCCGTGTGACATGATCCAAACTGTCAACATTGCCCCAAAGCCACCAGCCAGGCAGACAGCCACCATCTGCCCCCACATGCTGGTCCCCCACATCAGGCAGCAGATGATAGGGGAAGGCTCCCAGCTGGATCTTTGCAATACCCATTTCCATCCTTCCATCAGTGTCTGGGAAATTGCCAGCAATTTGCACAATCCAGCCCTGCCACCCCACTGCTGGTGCTCACCGTCTCTTTGAGCTCTGCCAGGTTCTCCTGCAGCTGCCCAAGCTTCTTGGCCAGCTCTTTCTTTACATGTTGCTCTGACTGTAGGGCACTTGTAACCTCCATGTTTTCATTTGTCTGCAAGACAAACACGACTGTGTAAGGAAACTGCCCCAGCCACCATGAAACAGGCTCTCAACAAACCAGGGTAGTTCCCAGTACAACAGGGTGCCATCCCTTGTGTTTTTCTGAATTATAACTGAGGGCCATAAACTGACTGTATAGGACAGTAAATAACTTACAAAAAGGTTCAGAAGATGGGAGAAGAGCAAGGAAAGAGCCAGGGGAATCAGTGCTGGGACAGTGCCAAGAAGAAGCCTGGCACATCATGCAGCCTGTCAGCTCCAAAGCAGATGGGTGGTATGAATATCCCAAAGAGACCCACAGACATTCAAAAACAAGGAGTTCAAAAAAGACTAAAGAAAAGAAAACAATCAACAGCTAGACCATGTGTCAGTCTGCTAGGACCCCAGAGGGGAAGGTGTTAACACTGAGAGAAGCAAAGCAAGAGTAAGGATTCAGCTTCAGGATGGGTAAGAATGACAGCAGCAGGAGAGAATACTGTTGAGAACTTCCTTATGGGTAAATACAAGGGAACAGGAAACAGGTATCTTCAGGTGAAAGGGCAGGAGGAATAGCCAGGGACAGAAATAGCCTGACTGCCAGGGAATGAGAAGGAAAAGGAAACACTTCTGGACAAAAATACTGGTTCATTTGCTAGGGCACCTGAGAGAGTAAGGAACAGGAGGGAACCTCCTGGTATGGCACTACATATCAAAGGATGGAGCAGCCAGTCTCAGAGGTAGGAGATGGATAATGCTGCTGCCAGTTTTTCACATCTGTGCTACAAAAGGATTGCACCAGTGAAGGAAGCAGTGGGAAAAGATGCACAGAAGGGACGTACCAGTTTGACAAACCCATTCTGCAGCTCTGCCAGCTGCTCCTTCAGATCCCGGTTCTGGCTCAGTGCCCTACTGATCGTGGCCTTGTCACTCTGCATGTCCTCCAGGATCTGCTGCCTGTCCACAGCCTCCTCGTTGTAGCGCTGCACAGTCTTCTCCAGCTCCAGCAGCCGCTCCTCCTGCTCCTGGTTGAGGTGGCTCAGCTGCTCATTGTCACGGACCTGGGCCTGGTACTGCCCGTGCAGCTCCTCCTTCTCCTGCTGCAGCCGCTGGATCTCCTCCTGCAGACTGAGCTCGGCTGCCGTGGGCCCCGGCACTGAGGGAGGCTCCACATCCATGGGCTTCGCTGCTGAGCAAACGCAATCAGAAGGGAAAACGTTGGGTGACACACATCCCTGCTGGATACACAAAGCACACCCCAGCCCATTGGGCTCTGTGACCCAGAAGGGATCACCAACTGCAGTATCCAATCCTCAGTGCACAGCACGGAGAGGAACAAAGAGCAAACCGACCCCAAACCCAAGCATAGCATCCTGCTGTCTGCTGCTGACTCCCTCACAGCCCTAGCAGGAGCATCCTGTCTTCCCAGACTCCTGGGCCAGAGAGGCTGACAGTACAGTCAGGCCAATACTACAGACATAACCAAGATGGTCCATTCATTGCAGTTCACTTGCTGTTTCCCAGAAAAAAGGGTTCTTAGGGTCACCTGGTCTTCATCTGCCTTCCCAGCATTAGACCTACTTGCACCTCCTGTGCAGAAGCATCTGCACAGCAGGACAGAGTTATCCAGCTCCCCCCTTCTTTGGGAAGCCCTACCTGACGTGCTCAACAGCTCTGTAACATTGTCTTCCAGCTCCTGAATTCTGGCCATCTGTTTCTCCTTCTCCTCTGCCATTGTGTGGACCTGCAAGGCCACACAAATGAAAATTACAACAATGTTCATGGGCCATTTCCTGCTGTCTGTGTTTGTCCAGAGTGGGGTGCTGCCCCTGGGGTTACCTGCTCAGAGAGCTGCTGCACCCGCTGCTGCCAAACGCCTCCCTCCTCCCTCAGTTTCTCCACATACTGATCTCTTTCTGCCTGCAGCTGATGAAGTGACTCTGAGAGCTGTTCAAAATAAAATCAAACATCGTATTAGCTAAATAAATTTGGATTAAGGGATCAAACTTGAAAAAAAACAGTGTTAGTGCAAAGCTCAGACTACATTTTTCTGCCCCACAAGTTTCCTTACAGACACCAAGATTTAGATCGTGTTTCATACAACCTCTTACCTGAGCTATCTGTGTTTCCAGGCTTGCCTTCTCCTCCAGAGCCATCTGCAGCTGCTGGTTTGCATCCAGACTCCCTCCCTGGCTTGAAAACTATTAAAAAAATCAGAAAGTTAAGGCAAATTGTTGATGCTCAATTCCTGCACAGCCTTTCCACTGAAAGTAACCAGCCATGTGATCTATGTTGTAACCTTCTATAGTTCCTTAAAGTGCTCCAACTCATAGTGAAGTTCAGTGTGAAAAAACAGAGGGATTAAAAACAAAAAGCTGAGATTCTAGTCCTGTAAAAACTGCTGAACTGGGTAGCTCCTCCCTACCATTTTTACATTTACTATTTTTTAAATTAAGAAAATAGAATTCCATCAAACTTTGGCTCAGAAATTTTGTGCATTTCCAGAGTCAGCATTATACAGCCATATCAGATGGTATAAAAGCCTGTGACCTTAAAAGCTGTCAGACATGTCAGAAATTTAAAGCCAGTGTCTGGAGCATGTCAGTGGGCTGAGCATCAAGGCTGGTTCAGCTGAGGCACAGCACTTTTCCCAGAAGAGCAACAGTTGGCTTAATTTCAAGGGTATCTTAAGACACAGTCTAGGAATAAAAAAAAGAGCATTTCCTTCCCTCCTAGGCTCAGAGTTACACCAGGCTTGCTCTCTGACCTGCTAACAGTTGGCTCCATGCATTCTTTCCCCAGCTGACTTCAAGCTGCCACTGTCTAATTCACCACCTTCCACTGGTGGGTACAAACATCTCCCCTACTCAGTGAGACTGCACAACTAAATAACCAAAATCCTGCACAGATACAATCAGAAAAGTCACTGTATTTCCACATTTTTCCCTCTCTCACTGGACAACAGTTTTAGCAGACTATTGTCATATTGCTTTTCATCAATGTGTGTGCTTTTCAATCAATTTACAGCTCCAACACCTTAGAGAATATGAACTTTCTGTTCCCCTGAGGCCTTGCTGAAAGCTTTTTTCTAGGAGGATGTCTGGATGAGATTTCATGCCTTCCTTTAAAGCCAGGAGTTAAGTCTTGCCCCCTCTCTCAGAAGGAAGTGTGGCATCAGTGTCCTCTGCCCTCACCTGTTGAATCATCAGTTCAGCCATTTCCAATTTCTTCTGCAAATCTTCCACATCCAACTTCATAGCTGAGTTCTGGGACACCAGGGAGTGAACTTTCTCTGACAGCTCTGAATTCTGCTGTTTTATTTCCTCACTACTTTTGCTAAAACAAACAGAAAATTAAAGTGGCTCTGGGTCTGCTGATGTCCAGGTCATAAATCTACAAAGCAGTGCTTCCTGGCAGCTAGAATCACAGAAACATCACATCTAGTGACTACTTTTTTTTTTTTTTTTTTTTTTTTTTTAAATTGAACATCCAGCCTCCCAAGTCACCACCTGTGGTCTTTGCCACTTGTTTTGGGGCTCTTCTGCAGTAATAAGCAGGAGGGACTTACCTTCGTTTGTACAGTTCCATTTTCAGGTTGTCTCGCTCCTTCACTAACTCTTTATTATGCTGGAGGAAAAGGAAATTATTGATTCATCTACACTTCAGCCAAATAAGGTATTTAAAAGGTATTAAAAACTACTTCATTTCACCTTTAACAGATCAGCTAAAACAGAAAAGGCTGTAACTTTAGCAAAAAACTCAGGACAGGTTTGCTTAGAACCTCCGGAATTTTCCAGGAATGTGTCTGTTCA
The DNA here is from genome assembly GCA_013389925.1 of Aegithalos caudatus. NCBI lineage: Eukaryota > Metazoa > Chordata > Aves > Passeriformes > Aegithalidae > Aegithalos > Aegithalos caudatus. The sequence goes on from WEIU01023498.1 coordinate 706,214, forward strand.
GTCTTTTCAAATGTGATGCTACAAGTATTTCTGCAAACTCCTGGATTAAAGACAATACTAAAGTGTGTGATGGATAGTCTGGGACAAGGTTTCTTGTATGGACCTGCCAGATCTGAAGACACCAACTGGACCATATGATTCGTCACAGCAACTTGAATGAAGTTTGCCTTGATCATGGGGAATACGGGGCTTTCAGAGGTTAATTAACAATTAACGAGGTTAACGCCTGCCTCTTCTCCAAGCAGGCACTGCAGACTTTGCAGTAATCAACCAGCCAAAGGCAGAGCTGCTGGTTAAGCAGCAGCAGAGGTGACCCTTACCTTCTCTGACTGCTTCTGCTGCATGGAGATGGAGGACAAGGTGCGCTCCAGCTCCGAGACTCGCTGGCGAGACGAATGCAAACGGGCAGCAAGGCTTTCAGCTTCCCCTGGACAAGTCAGAGCACAGTCAGCTGGGGCTAGACCACAAAGAGCATTTTGGAACTGGCTGAACAGCACTTTCTACTTTGCCAACAAGCTCTTCAGGCAGCACGGAACTTAGTAAATCAGCAGAGCTGGCTCCACTCCTGGCTCTACAGGTGATTCACTAACAGCCCTGGGAGCACAGCTCTCTCCAACTACCTGCCTCACTTTTAGAGGGAGATGATGAAACTTCCTTTGCAGAACAATAGACAGTATGTTGTTTGGGTTTGTTTTTTTTCTATTAGAATAAATTGCTCAAATGTAGTTCAGAATAAAAGGCTCAGCTAAGACCTAGATTAACATGACAGCTGTGTGGGAGGCAGGGCAGAAAAGGGAAACCAAGTTTTAAAAGAATTAGAAAGGAACAGTCTGGGGTAGTCATCAGGCCCAAGAGAGCTGACAAGGCTTCAGTGATGCACAGAAGAACCTCAGCTGCCATGAGACCAACGTGCTCCCCTCTGGGGGCAGCTATGGTGACAGCAGCAGTGCCAGAGCCAGAGGCTGCTCACAGAGGGGTCAGGGAGTGCTCAGAGTGAGCTGGCTGCCAGCAACTGCCGTGCTCGTGACTTGACATCCACAGTTCATCACCAGCCTGAGCTGCAGAGACAGTCACGTACCTGATTTCTGCCGTGCAGCTTGCTGAGTATGGCCAAGGGCTGTCTGCAACTCAGACTTCTCAGAAACGAGAATTCCAATAGTCTGGATATGAACCTTTGGGAAAGGAAAATCAGCTCAGCACAAAACTTCTTTGCTTGCCACTGCAACATCACTGTTGTCACAAAAGGACAATTCAGTAAAGAGCTCTTCCAGTTAAGTACAGTCTGGCTGACAATTGCAGTTTTGCTACAGGAATGGACTTCTGCCTTCCAGGATAAGGACTGTGAATGCTCAATAATCCACAAAACAGCAGAAGTCAGGTGATATTACTGTAAGGGAGGCTCTGCCTTACCTGTAACTGTTCCCTCAGTGCTGCTTGCTCTTTAGAAAATTTCTGTTCAAACTCCTTCTTTTCCTATAGAAACAAATAATACTTGGTCAGCACAAACATGCAGATAGTTAACCCTTGTTTTATGTCAAACTAAAAAAGCAGGAATTAATTGCTACTATTTCCAACATCCAAAAGATTCCAGTATTTTTAAAGACACACTAATCTCCCATTATTTGAACTACTTAATCATTTTTCCATCCCAGACCAGCAGCGACAGCACAGTGCAATCATTGCAGCGCCCACGTGGCAGTGTTGGAATGGAAGCTCCTGGCAAGGACCTAAACTGTAACCTCCTGCCCCCACTGCACTCCTCCAACTTGAGCATTCAAATATTAGCTTTGGTCAAAAGAATGCTGCCTCTCAGGCCCAACTCATGAAGTCAAAATATTAAGCCTTACACTACAAATAAAACTGAATCTAACACAGGACAAGATCATGCACACTTGTGCCACAATCCACTGTGTTTTCTACTCCTTGGAGAAACAGATACCTATTTCTGTATCTATCCAAAAATAGGACACACCTTACCTTCTCCAGCTGATTCACTGCTTCTTGGTTCTGCTGTTTCTATGGAAGAAAAGTGATGCACCAATATTAAGAGAAAATATTCTCATACTGCTGAAACACATTTTCACTTTGATGAAAATAAACCCAGTTAATGCAAGGAGAATTTCCATTTCTGTAGAAGACTAGGAAGTGCATCTTAGCTATTAAAAGAGATTTGGGGCTCCCCTCACTAATATATGTGATATGTTTTTCATTGTCCAGTACAATATCACAGTTCTGCTCCAATACCTCTGCTGAAACATCTGAGCATCCAGCAACTTCAGTTTAAACTTGCAATACCCCACATCTATGCAATTAGTCATAGTCACAATGGTGTGTTAGGAAAATCAGCAGAAATGCTTTCATAAAAGATAAAATACCTAAATCCCAAAGCAAAAGTCCTTTCCTTTAAGTGATTCCTTAGACCTCTATCCCAGTTAACAACTGGCCAAGTCATGCAAAGCTGCACGTACATTGGCAGGCTCCCACCAAGGTGGTATGAGACAGCTGAAGCCAGATGCAAGGAAAGGGATAATTCTGTCCCAGCCAATTTCAGTCTTAGGGGTGAAGTACTGAAGATCTGTGACTGTACAAAGTGCATCTGCAAGTGTGAAGGGGACAAAGGCTGCCCAGGCTGCCACCAAACCCTGTTTGCCCTTTGCTGCTCTTGTCCCCCTGGCAGTTTTCTCCCAGATGCCTCTTAAGTAACTACATAATTAATATTTTTTTCCTTTTTCCAAATGATGAATATTGGCCAAGGTGTTTCTTTATTACCACTACTACCTCAGTGCATTTGAAACATGACTGCAGATGGAAAGGTGATGAGGTTTTGGTTTTAGCAATGCCAGCGCACAACATAACCAGGAAAAGCAAAGGCAAGAGCACAAATGCAGCAAAGGCCCTACAGAGTTCCAGACAAACAGAAAAGCTGGCAAACAATGAGAATCCTGGGTGGGCAATGTACTCTATCTCTGCAGCCCAACTAAAACACAAAAAGAACAGAACAAAAATAATCCAAAACCAAAAATGAAGCAAAAAGAGGGGTCGTGGGGTACACACTGGGAAATGCTGAACTTTGGGAAAAGTGTAGTTTTAGAGAGGAACAAAATGGGGGAAAGTATTTCACACAAGAAAGGCTCTTTTCAGCCTGGAACAGATCCACTTAGCTGCATTTCTTGCAGTGTTAAGGCTGAAGGCTGAAAAGCAGCAGCAGGAATCCATGCAGGCCACAGGACAAAGCAGTTCATTCATTGTGCCAAGAGAAGCTGAGGATATGATCAGGAAACAGCCCCAGGCTCTCTTGGACCTATTGCTCCCACTCTGCTGGTATATTTAGAACAGCATCACCACCTGCAGAAACAGGTTTTCACACTGCTGCCAGCACCAGAATTCTCTATTTCAAGGATTCAGACCAGGACCAGAAATAGCTGTTTTATGAGGATGCTTATCATCCAGGGACAGCGTGAGAAGATCAAGAGAGCGCACGTAAATGGAAACAAAACTCTGTTTCTGCTTCCAGATGAGCCACCACCCTCACATGAGGCTTTGATCCTCTCACAGGTTTTCCATCCAGCCCATTTTGTTCCATACAAAGTGCTGTGTAAGCAGCCTTCCTTTGTGGCACTATGAGGGAACCTGTAACCTTGCAGACACCCAGAGAGCGTGGAGGAGCAGCAAAGACAATGTCAAACTGGTTGGTTGGATTGTTTCTTACCAATTCCTCTATCTTTGTAACGAGCTGTTTGTTAGTTAGATTGCTGGAATCCAGGGCTACTGCCAGCTCCTGGTAACGTGTCTGACGGGCACATGCATATAGGAGAAAAAGGAAGGAGCAGAAGAGGAGGAGGGAAGGAAAAAAGCAATAATTAAAAAAGGACAGAAAAATAAATCATTATCACAGTTTGATATAATCAGATTCTCCAACCAAACAAAATAAAATCTGTGGTTTGAACAAAAGCAGCTGGGATGTCAACCTATTTTCTCCGTTTCTGCTGAGGCCTCATTTTGACATAAAAGCGAATCAGAAATAAGAACTGCAGTTGCATGGAAGCCAGATTATCCCAGTCCCCAAACTGGGAACATCTCCAATAACTGCCTCTGACTGTTGTGCTCACAGCTACCCAATTCCAGCCCCAGCTGACACTACACAGTGATGTATGTGACCTGTGCCTTCAGTTAGGCCTCACTAACACTGCTGTACACACAAGTGATCAAATACAAACAAGTGATCAACAGCAGCAAATAAGAAAAACATGACAGACCGAGAACAACTTACTTCCATTTCCTTAATATTTGTGGAAGAAACAGGACTTTCTCCATTCACATACGATGTAGACTAGAAGTAAATCAAGTGAGTCAGTTTTAGTCCTCAAGACAAATCACTGTTAGATAAGATCCCATTATAACAGTAACACTCCTTATAGCACCTGTCACTTCAAACGACCACACACAGGCACAGAAAACACTTTTCTGGCTCAGGATAGACGCTGGCTGCCCCTGTGACAAGCTGATGTGAATTATTCAGATTTCATATTCTTCTGCAGTAAATCAGGAGTACATCTTTCCATGAATACATACAATTCATTCATCCCACTCTGCTTTTCTTCCTACTGCTGAAATCTTACATTCCTAAACCAGGATTTTTTGCTCCTCAATGTTTAAGTATCACATTGGTTAGTAGGATGGCTGCAGACGTCTCTGAGATTGAAGAGTGTTTCCTTGAGCTGTCTGCTTAAAGTTCCACATCAAACACCAAGAGAATTAATGGGACAAATGGATTAAAAGGAGTACCTGGGAAACCAGGCCATTGAGTTGTTCAGACAACTGACGGAGACCCTCTGTTGACGAGAAAGACCTGGGAACAAAGACCTGGCAATGAAAACCTCTCCCAGAGAGCTACCCAAATCAGCACAGCATTGGGGCAGGGATAAAACCTTAATTTGTTGGGATCCTGTTGCAAAGCCAACACAGACACTCACCTGTTCTCATCCAAAGTATTTTTATGATCCTCAGCTTCATTCATCTGTGGATTAAAACATAAAAACTTACTAGCCTGTAAAAGATGGGAGTCTCACTTATGAATGTGTCAGTGAGACTTGATTACACCTGGGCTCAAGTTCCACAGCTCCTGTAATTATTGCTTCCCAAAGGAAGATGAACTTAAAACCACCAGCTCAGCCCTGGCTTACACATAATTTCTGAGTGGTGTGAGTCTGGGTTTCCTGGAATAGAGAAATTCAGGTGTATCAGGCTTTATATCTGCTGTTCCTTTTTAATCAACACTTTGCTGGAAAAAAAAACTGTAACTGAATCTTTAATTAGTAAAAGGAAATACAGACTGATTGGACTGGAGACCTGTCTTATTAAGGGTACTTTCTGCTAATGAAATAGGAGAGAAAGGGATGGAAAACAGCTTTGGAAGTTGCAGGGACATGTGTGTGCTAGTACTCTGCTCTCACAGATAGATGATGACTGCGTGGAGAGTGGGGAATGTAGTATTTTTAACAGGAGAAAACAGGAGAAACCTTAAATCATGTCATATTTATGAAGGTCATATTTATGAAGGTCACCTTTCTCCATATTAATGTGGCATCACTAACCAATATTCAATGGTTCAATGGCAGTACTGATGATAAGTCACAAACCTGTGTCAGCTGCATGCTCTCAGGAGCAGGCAGAACAGAAGCACAACTAGGGAGGCTGTTGCTGTTAGATAGCACAGGGACATCGGGAGCAAGCTGTTCAGCACTACGAGTGGCAACATCACTGTCAAAGTATGCCTGTCACAAAACACAGCACAGGATTACAGCCTTCATGCAAATGAACAAACACACACAACAGCACATCACCTTGTGGCCTGCCTGTGAAAACCAGACAGATGTGAACAGTCATTAAGAAATGTGGAAGGGAACCTGTGTTCTCCCCAGAGCAAAGAGGTGGCTGCATCAGCCACAGACAAACACTGTCCCAGAGTGTGTCCTTGCATAAAGAACCAGTGTCCCACAGTCCAACTCCTTTTTTTTTTAAACACAGGGCAATAACGTCACCCAAACTCTAAGTTCACACACAAGATTCACTGCAAAAGATTCACCAAAAATCAAGTAAGGGCAAAGCCAAATGTCACTGCACTTTGAAAAGCACCACCTTCAAGGTGTTCCTGGGGAAAACACAGATCACTGTATGCAAATGAAGATGGAAAAGAACAGGGGAGTGACTACTTGAAAATTGGGTTAGTCAGACTCAAGTGCTCTGTCTAAAACCCAGTGAAATTTGTGGCATGCCATGGCCCACCAGTTTAGAAACAGGACATTTATGAACAGGCCAGAGGGAGGGTGGCTGGGAGCAGGTGCCTGTGGCCCTGCTGCAGCCATGCATCCCATGACTAGAGGAATCTAAATAGAAAAGAGAAGCGCCAAAAAACTATTTCTGGACAGCAAGTTGCCATCCAGCCTCTGTGGGAGGAGGGATGGCATCTACAGCCCCCTTTACAAAGCCACACTGCACAGCACTAGAGCCATAAAGGTCCAGCAGTGCTCTTGTGTTTTATAGCAATTTGATTGATTTCATCATCCAGCTCTGGTAAGTCATCACTTAAAAACATAACAAAACAAATGAGATAATCTTTCAGCATTCAGCCCCACCAATATACTGCAGCTCTCTGCTATTCCACCTGGAAGAGTTCCCTCTTACTTCAGTTACTTTCTTCTTGGCACTTCATAGGAACCCAGAAATCTCTCTTGGCATTCCCTGTTTACCTGCTCAGCACTTCACTCACTAATCCAGCAGCAGGTTAAAACAGCAACAGTGGAGACAGACTGAATGAATGCAGTAAGTTGGAAGACTACAAAGGGAAAACAAGAATTTCCTGAATTTCTTTTTTCTTTTTGCAGGACAGGTACTGATGCTCTGAAGGAGCAATACATGTTAGGTACTTACTAGGAAGGTCAAGTCCCTCACTTCTTCCAGCTAAAGTTTACTGGAAGAACTTTTATCAATCACACGCTCATCAATATAAACATCAGAGGGACAGGAGGAATTAATTCTCCAGTGCATCTCAAAATGATGATTTCTTCTATCAGAACATTCTTTCTGCCTAATACTTCCAAGATGCAGAAACCAGTAATGTTCCTTAACCACAGGAACTCCTTCCTTCTTTCTTCACAAGGAGCAGTCTTGTAATAAACTATCAAAAATCCCAAAACTATTCGAACAATGGAATTTGTTGGAAACAGAAAGCATTAGAAGCAAAACACTTATATGGAAATTATGCATAGTGACATTCCAATAATGTAGAATAAACAGTCAGTAATTCTGCTCAGCTTAGCATGGTAGTAGGATCCATTTGCTTTCACACAAAGGCTTCTACTTTGCTGGTTCTCCTCTGTTTCAGAGCCAAGAAAGCTGAAGTGAGAGAGAAGGGAGGGCTCTGCCTCACATGAGACACCAATGGCAGCAGCAGCTCAGCTGCCAATGATCAGCTTTTCTGCCCTATTAGCATCAAGTTTCTAAACAGCATTTTCCTGACTCAGGATTTTTACTAGATAGCAACTGGAATGAGAAATTGTTCTTTCATTTCATATTGCAGTTAAAGATTAGTTTTCAAGTAATTCCTAAAACCCCAGGCACAACAATCCAAAAATTCCATAACAGCCAATCAGATCAAACTGCATCTCTAAGGAAAAGAGAAATAAAACAGGGAAACAAGAATGAACTGAGCAATGAATTCCCCCTTTGCAGAACATGACTAAAGCTGTAGACACAGGTAGGCCTTCACTGCAAACCTAAATGTCACCTCAGCAACAACACTGGACCACCTGTCTTCATCTCACCCTCCAGTGGGAAACAAGTCTCTTTCTCCAGTGTTTAACTTAATCTGAGCTTGCAAGTATTAACTGGAAACAGTCCCCAGGACAACAGTGACGCTTCAGTCACAAGTTTTCTGAGGCACACCCAGCACCCCAAAGCTGGCAGTGTCTTCACATCACTCAAGTTCTGCTGGTACAGAGCTACACAACACAGTCCAGCTGGTGGAACTCTGTGTGTCAGATATACTATTACACAAAAGAAAAAAAAAGGTAACAGTGGTAGGGAAATAAGCTACCAAAATGATGCAAGTGAAAATGAAAATCAGAGCTTTGGTACAACAAAACTGGAGGAACATTCTGGGCTACAAAAGTTGACTTCTCTGAGTTCCCATCACAGTTTGGGCCTTACTTTAAATAAACTGACTGTCTGAAAAGAAGTATTTTTAAAAGGCTGCTTGTCCATGTATGCTCCTGAACACGTTTCTCCTGCTTCTTGGCACGCTTCCTGCCCTTTCCTTTTCAGGATCTTGGGAATGTGAGGACGCTGAAGCCTGTACATGCCTGGCTTTGAAGTATCTGACTTCCTGCCTAAGCATATTTACAGGCCTGGACCTTGCCAGACTGTACATCACCTGTGCCAGCTTCATTGCCTGTCATGAAAGGGGTGGCTGGAATAACCAGCCAGTGCAGCTGGCCTGGAGATGAGCAGAAACATGCCCTTCAGAAACCAAGCTCCAGGAAACAAACCAATGACACTCAGAGCAGGAGAAACACAGAATAAGGAAACACTACCTCTTCCCAGTGCAGTTTTCCTCAGCTGTTAAAAGAGTTTACTGCCTCAGCCCAAATCCCTGTTTTCCTCCAAGCTCAGCTGTCTCAAGAAAGACTTTTTGACCAGGCTCAATTTTTGACATGTTAACTTTGACACAAACCAGAAGGAAACAAGCACTTAACAAGCAATGGTAACAAAGAGCTCCATGTTAATAAAAACAGCAACAAAACTGAAGCAACTGACAACGGATGTGTGAGGACAAAGCTCCATGCCGGAGATGGAGCTCAGTGTGAACAGAATCCAAAGCATGCAGGAGGGACAGCGAGTCACTTTGAGGGACACAAGCACTGCCTCACCTTCCTCTTGTCCAATGAGGGTATGGCTACCCCATTGGAGCGGTTAAGGTCTGACACCAGCACCTTCAGAATGTTCTGAATCTACAGGAGGCGAAAGAAAAGGGGAAAGAGAAATGGCTCAGAGAAGGGCAGAGGGAAAACATCAATCCAAGACAGCCAAGGAACCAGCCTTGTCCAGCTGGGGAGGACCACATGCCTCAGCCCAGCAGCTCTGGGCATACTCAGGGCATCACTGGACAGACTCTGACGCCAGCTGCACCTTCCAGAACAGGCAGCTGCCAGCTACTGTAGCACACTGCACACAGCACCTACACCACTCAGCTCTCAGCCCAGCACAACCTCTTCCAGCTCTGGTCAGGCTGTCCAGAGAACCAAAGAAAAGGGAGGTGGCAAATGATTTGAGAGAAAGAATGAGACACTCACATTCTCTGGAGGCTGCTGGTCATCAGCGGTGGGAGTCGCAGGTCTGCTGCCTTCTTTAGTTTTGCGTTTTTTCTTAGTTCCTGCAGTTGCTCCAGGGCTGTTCTTCTGCTGATATTCCTTCAGCTGTGAACAGAAGAAGAAGAATCTGAAGTCCAAGCAGAATATGCCTTCTATAACCCCAAAAAACCCTCAAAACTCAACTTCACTAGTGAAAATACGGATCAAGTGTAAGGACAAGAAAAATGTTCTTCCCTGAATTCATCCGTTTGGCGGGGGAAACATGAATTAAACAAAGCCCAGAGAAGGCTAAAGTAATACCAAAGTGATGGGTTTATGACTAGAGTTGTAAGCATTCCACTTTTGTTTACAGCCAATGCTGTTCCTGGGAAATTATTTGATACTCCATAATGCAACTAAAAGGAGATTGAAAGCACTGGTTTGGGGATTTTTAGGGTTACAAGTAAGAGCAATAAGGCAAAATTAATAAAGGACAATTAATCCTGGATACAAAGTGAAAAAGCACTGCCTGCTAGTAATCTTCCACTTCAAGAAGATTTTATGAAGGACAGTAGCAATCCCCACAACAGACACAGCAACAACTACGAACTAAGGGGAGAAACAATCTACAAATGATTTTTAATCATTTAATCATCATTATTTTAACCAATTTAATCATCATAATTCGCCCAGGAAGTGCCGGTTTGATAAGACGTAACTCGAATCCCGCCAGGTGTGCCGGCATTTCTGTGCAATTCCTGCACACCCGAGCCCCAGAGCGGCCGGTCCCAGCAGTTGTTCATGCACATAACGACACCCCCGGCCCGCACAGCCCGGGCAGGGCACGGCGGGGCAGCGGGGGATGGAGAAGGACGAAGGAGAATCCGTTTATTGGTAGGATTTCAAAATGGAAGCCTGAACTGCTCCAGGACACTTTCCCGTTCCCGTGACTTTGACACAGAAGCGCATCCCGCCGGGACGCAGGCAGCCGGGCCGCCCCGAGGGAAAAAATACGGGGAAAAACGGGGTGGAAAGGGGAAGGGGGGAGGAAGCGGGGGGAGACAAGACACCCGCACAGCCCGGGCAACCTCACAGCACCGCAGCCACCCAGGCCCGGCCTCGCCCCGGCCGCCCGCCGAGAAGGCCGGGCCGCAGCCCCGGACACCCGCAGGCTCCCGGGGCCCCACAGCGGCCGGGCCCGGAGTGAGGGGGCGGCGGCGGCTCCGCCCCCGGCCGGCCCCGCTCCGCCCCGGGACACCCCGGGGTGACACAGCGGGACAGCCCCGCCCCCCCGGGGCATCCCGCCCCGGGACACCCCGGGTTCCGTGACACCCGGCGTTGTGCCGCTGCTGTAGTGACCCGACAGTCCAGAGCAAATGCCGGGAGGGGCCAGCCCGGTGTCCCTCGCCTTTGCGGGGCGAGTCCCGCACACCCGCCTCGCGTTCTGCCCTGCGGTGTCCGAGCGGTGATCCCGCGGGCAGCGCAGGCGGCGGGGTCGCTGAGTGTGATCCCAAATCCTTTGACCTTCCGAGCGTGGCAGCACCTGAGGCTCGGGCAGCCCCGGCTCTGGGACACGGGGCTCACAGGAACACGGGTCCTGCGCCAGCGGGCCCGAGCGCGGCGGGACGGGGCTCCAGCGCTGTCCGAACCTCTGCGGGACTCGGGGGGCCGGGCCCGGAGGGAGCTGGGGTGGCCCGGTGGGACACGGGGATAAACGAGGGCGTGGGCAGTGCTCACCTTGCGAAAACATTGCGGAGGTGCTTAAGGATTAAAACTGGACGTGGCACCCTGTGCCCTGCTCTGGTTTACATGATGGTTTTCAATCACAGTTTGGACTCAGTGATTTTTCGAAGCAGGGGTCTTTTCGAACCAGATTGATTCGGTGATCTGTGTGAGGGACCCCGAGACCCCCTGAGCCCATGTCCCAGCTGAGCCGCGGCGCTGAGGTGTCTCTGCAGCACCAAACGTATCNACCAAACGTATCTGCCTCGGCAGCAGCCATTGGGGGACATTGCGTCCTGCCACACCCAGCGTTACCTGCAGCCCCACCACGGTCCCGGCAGGGAACTACAACTCCCGGCATGTCTCTGGGCACCAGGACCACAACTCCCGGCGTGCACCTCGGCGGCACGACTACAATACCCGGCGTGCCCTGTGGCGGGGAGAGTACAACTCTCCGGTGTGGCGGGAGCGCCGAGCCCTCAGCCCTGGCCGAGCGGGTCCTGCCGAGCGCGGG
>WEIU01023498.1:732922-749345 GCA_013389925.1 Aegithalos caudatus
AGAGCGGCTGTGCCCGGGCGGTTCCGGGGCCTGGCCGGGGCTGGGTGGCGGGGCCCGGCTGCATCCCGGTGCGGGGCCCTCCCGGCCTTTCTGCCTCGTGTGATGGGGCTGGGGCAGCGCTGCTCGACCTCCCTGCTGGGGTCCTCAGGAGGGTGAGACGGGGGTCCCTGCCCAGGGCAGGTGGGGGACAGGTGCCTCCCTGGTGCCATTAGCGCTGGGGCTTCTCACAGCCCGGCCACCTGCGCGTTGTCCCCCCTGTGACCCGCTCCCCGCGCCCTCCTCGGGCTCGGTGCTCCCCGGGTGGATCCCCGCGCTTTGCCTCGGTGCCTGCCGGGGCTGCGATCTACAGGCAGGGCTTCGTTTTCTCTGTGCTGATGCAGCTGGACAAGACCTGAATCTGTAACGCAGGGCTGGAGGTCTCTGGCAGCGACACACCGGGTATCTCTCGGGAATCTCTCCCCGGTTATCTCCGCAGGAGGCACCGGGATGCCGGAGTGAGGTGGAGATATGAGCAGAGGATAACAGGGGCTTGCCTGAGCCTGCCTTGCCTTCAAGCGGGAGATTAAGCACTTTGCTGCCCACACAGAGTGGGCCTCCCCCGCTGCTGCCTCTCCACATCTGGGCTGGTGTGAGGCTGTAACAGAGGGCTCAGGTCCTGGCTGAGGCACGGTAGTTTGATGATGATCTAAAAGTTGCCCTGTTTAGTGCAGAGAGAGGCTTCCAGGCAAAAACACAGTGTGTCCTGCCCTGTTGAAAGGCAGGGGAACAGTGTTGTGGGACATCACATCTGGGAGGTAGGTGTTTGGTGGAGAGTGTTCAGAGGTCACTGGCACAGGGGGGAAGGAATCTCAGGGTAAGGGCTATGGGTGGGAAAATGTCTCCAGGTGTCCACCTGGAAGTGGCATCTTGTGCACTGATGCATCCCAGCCTGCTGCTGGTAGCACAACTCAGAGGTGGGAGATACATCAGGGCACAGTGACCATAGGGCACTGCCTTGGCTCCCACCCTGCCAGCATCTGATGTCAAATCCACAGAAGTTCCTTGGATCTGGGGGAACTGCACAGAGCAGAGGGAAAGCCACAAGTGTGGCCCCCAGTGCCACCAGTTGTAGAAGAGCCCCTGCAGGGCTTCCAGCTTCAGAGCAGTAAATCAATTTTCAAGAGGGAAATGATGCAAGTGTTTCCTTCCTCTTTGGCCTGTGTCCATGCCAGGAAGGGCCAGTTTTATCTAGGAGCTGTGAGGGTCACATCTCTGTCATTTTCCTCTTCCCAATGCTGTTGCCTGAAAAGAGCCATTGCTAGGTCACTAGTCTGAGTCTCAGAGCCATGTCTGGGGTGTGTCTGGTATGGGGACAGAGATGCTGTTTTGGAGGGACAAGTACCAGAGACTGAGTCGCTGTCCCCAGGGGATGGGGCAGGGGCCTGGGCACTCCTGGCAGCAGGAGCAGCTCTTGTTCTGCCCACTGCAGCCTGGCCTCATCCCTGACCTGCTCCGGCAGTGTCTCCAGCCTAGCCAGGCCAGGAAACTGCCCGCCAACGTGAGGGTTTGCAAACACAAGCAGAGCTCAAAGAACTGAGTTTCCTGTCCCTGATCCTGTCTGAGCTGTGTCGTGGAGCACGTGAATCTGTGCTCTTCCAACAGCTGTGATGGTTGTCCTGGTGCCAGGCATGCAGGAGAGCTCGTGTTTGGGGCCTGGGAGACTCTGGATTTTGAGGATGGAGGGATTCTGGGGTAGAGTGGAAGCTTCCAATCACCTGTACAAGGTCTCCTACCATGACTTTGCCCACACATCCATGGAAGTGACTTTATCCTGCATCTCATGTTGCTGGGGTGTGGCCAGACCCCTGGCTGATGTGCAGGATGTGGCTCCCCAGGTGGGAATGGCTGGGCTCTCAGCTTGCACCAAGCAATGCCCTGCTGATGGCTCAATTGGAGGCCATCTCCAAGGTCAGATAAAGTTACATCTCTGGGAGCTCTGGGCTGCTGGGTTACATCCTCACTTCCAGGAGTACTGATGACTCAGGAACCTCATCCAGGAAACTGGGGGCTGCTCAGCCATCCCACGCCCATGGGATTGTTATCACCAGGTCCAGTGTTCGTGGGCTGATGGCTGTGGTTTCTCTCTCCCCGCAGGCCATGATGCTGCGTTTGGCTGCTTTTGCAGCTGTGCTGCTGTTCTTCAGGGTCACTCTGGAACTGTCCTGGGCCCAGGCCATCCCTGCTCTCTTCATCTTCTACCTGGTATCCGGTGGATGGGAATTCTTCCTTATATTCCTCAAGACATTACCAAGGGATGTCACGTAGGTGTCCTGGCTGGGATGGTCCAACCATTTAGCCCCAGCCCTCTGCTCTGCCTTGGTGTATGTGTATGTGTGAGCACAGCCCCCGGCCCCTTGCACAGCCTGGGTTTCTGCTGGCACCTGGCCTGGCTGAAAGGAGATCCCTGACCGGGTGACTCCAAACTCTCAGGCAAACTTCTCCCAGTAAGGATAGGTTTCAGCTGAGCTCAAAGTCTATTGAATGTCCTTGTACTTCATCCTGTCCCTAAAGCTGCTGGCGTAGCACCAGGCCCCTGTGCAAGGTTCATTCTGAGCTGGTATCAGGCTGTGCCAGGTCCTGGCAAGGATTTGTGGGGGAGGGAGTGGTGGTACCTCTTGGAGAGCACCCAAAGCTTAAAAATGCCCTTTTGATTGGGGACATGCCTGTCTGCAGACTCCCAAAACACATCTCTCCCTGGCCTCCATCAGTCCCTGGCTATGAGCATCTTTGCAAATGTGTTCTATGTGCTCAGGGGAGCACAGAGAGCTGCTGCTGACCTAGGGTGGGGTCTGGTGTAAGTCTGGGCTGTTGCAGCTCCTCAGAAGGTCCTTGTGCTGTGCTGGCTTTGCTGGAGGAAGTGGTTTTGCAGGGGTCACTGAGCAGCTGCCCTCTCACTCCCCTTCCTTTGGCAGCACGGGGCTGGTCCTGTTGCGGGTGAAGTGGCAGGTGTGGAGGCACGTGAGGGAGAAGAACACAATCGCCAAGATCTTCCAGAAGACCGCGAGGAAGTACCCAGAGAAGACAGCACTGATCTTCCAAGGCACAGGAGAGAGCTGGACTTTCCGTCAGCTGGACGAGTACTCCAACCAGGTGGCCAATTTCTTCTACGGCCAAGGCTTCCGCTCGGGTGACGTGGTGGCACTTTTCATGGAGTCCCGCAATCAGTACGTGGGGCTGTGGCTCGGCCTGGCCAAGATCGGCGTGGAGACGGCCCTCGTCAATTCCCACCTGCGCCTGGAGGCCTTGCTGCACTGCATCACCATCTCCAGCTCCAAAGCTGTGGTTTTTGGGGTGGAAATGATGGAAGGTGAGGGGCTGGCTGATGTTTTGAGAGTGGTTTGAGCTGGAGGGAGGTGTGTCTAGTCAGTGGGTTCAGTCTTCCTTTCCAGCCCACCACAGAACAGAGATCTGGAAGAGAGTGGACAGCTGAATCATCCAGGAATTAGATTTGGGTTTGGTTTTTTGTTGTTGATTCCTTTGGACACTGGGCAGCATCTGGAGTGCAGTGCTGTCTGCCTCCCAAGCAGGTCAGCCTGGGTATGAGGATCCTTCCTTGTGTCTCTCGGGTCCATTCCCAACATGGAGACCTGGGCTGGGCTGGGCCTGCCCCACTGCACGGGAGGAACCTCTCCTTGCTCTCCGTGGCTGTTGCCACATCCCTGCAGCAGCCTGGCTCCAGTTCCTTGTGTGTTTCAGCCCACACCTCTGAGGCTGATGGTGTCAACAGACCTCTTGGCACCAAAGAGGTTTTGGATGGGGAAGGGTGGAAAACAGGATCTTCTGGTCCCTGAAGAGGTCTGGGCTGTGGCCCCAGCATCTGTTAATCATGGGAACAACATCTGCCTGGGATGGCTGTGAGCCCTCTGGGGACTCTGCCAAGCACAGTGGGGGTACTGCTACCTGGGGCAGGGTGTCCCTCAGACTGTCTGGGAGGACAGGGGGTCTCTGTGCTGTAGCCACCCTGCTGCTTTTCTCCAGCTCCCCTCTTTACCTCCTCAGCAATGCAGGAAGTGCAATCCTCCCTGGATAAATCCATCCATCTCTTCTGGTCCGGGGAAGAAAATCCCAAATCTGTGCTTCCTGGTGCAAAACACCTGGACCCCCTCCTGCAGATGGCCCAGCGACACCAGCCAGCTCCCCCTGATAAGGGCTTTCTTGGTATGTGGTCAGCTCTTGGGGCCAGACAAGTGGTGGTGATTTTGAGGGTCAGCTGGTTACAACTCTGGCAAAACTGCTGGGGTTGCCAGTGGCAAGGGGTGTTTGGGATGGGTCTTGCTCCAGTGTTGGAAGCCCAGCCCTGTGTGGAGTAGTATGCTGTCATACCCTCCATGTGTCCAACAAACACAGGGTGATCCTGGCATGTTCTTGGAGCTGTTACATGAGAGTTTTGGCTAAGCTGGCACAAGTAGAGTGTTTAAATTTTGCTTGTCCCCCTCCCCTGGTTTGGCCACCTCCTAGATTGGGAATGTGACCCTGTCTCCTCATTGCTCCCCAGATAAACTCTTCTACATCTACACCTCTGGCACAACGGGGCTGCCCAAGGCTGCCATTGTGGTGAACTGCCGGTAAGGCCACAGCCAGGGGCTCAGGGAGGATGGGGCTGAGCTCTGCCCTGTCCTAGCACAGCACCCCTGACCCTGCTCCTGACATGCCTTTTCCCCCTCCCCTCAGATACTTCCGCATGTCCAGCTTGGTTTTTTACGGTTTTCGGATGAGGTCCGACGATGTGATGTACGACTGCCTCCCGCTCTACCATGCTGCAGGTACGTGTGCCAGACAGAGCCTGGCATCCTGGGACTGACTCTTCCCTCAGCCAAGCCCAGGGCTCAGGCTGGAGGCTGGTGTGGCTGTGATCTCATGTCGAGGAGGATGAGACTGCTGCTTGTAGTGTGCGACTGAGGCTTTTTCTGCTTTTTCCCCTGGAAGCCAAGAATCGATCTGGCTGACCTTTGGAATGGGGAGTGTGTGGGAAGGGCATTATCCTGCTCTGGTTTTGGAATACCCATTCCTTATTGCTGCCCCCTGTGGATAGTAAGGGGGAAAAGTCTAGGGGAAGGGGAAGCAGTGCCTACCTGGCTGACTGAGACATTCTGGGATGTTTAGGTGCAAAGTGCTGCCCTACATGTTACTGCCATTTGTCTCCTCCCTTGTGCTCATAGTCCTGGGGGCTTTGGCTGGGTGAACCCTCACTGCTGTGAGCCAGCCATGGCCTCTGCCTTGCCCTGCCAGTTTTTTCCCCAGGTGGGCTGGGCTGGAGGTGTTTGGGGACTGAGGGTTTTCTTGGCTGCCTCTCTGCAGGGAACATTGTGGGGATTGGGCAGTGCCTGCTGCAGGGCATGACGGTTGTCATCCGCAAGAAGTTCTCAGCCTCACACTTCTGGGAGGACTGTGTGAAATACAACTGCACGGTGAGGCTGTGGGGCAAGGGGCCAGCGGGGAGTGGGCAGTGAAGTCTGTGGGTCTGTGCCATGCTGGGGACAGCCCAGCTCCGGAGTGAGGGATGCCTGGACTGGTTCTGCCTGTCCAAACTGCCTTTCAGGGTGGTGGGGCTGTGTCCTTCCCACCTGGGCTGGTAACTCCATATGTCTTCCTCATATTCCAGCATTAGCCAGGAGATAGTAAATGGGTTTCACAGCCTGGAGAGGTGGGTTAACCAGGGAAGGACAGGCTGGATGAATTAGCAGAACTTCTCTTTATTACTGTGGCCTCTTTAGCAAACTTGGGGTGTGTTGTACCATTCCTTCCTACCCTGAAGAAACCCCAGACAACGCAGGGCCTGGCAGAGGGGTCCTAGTGAGCCTTTCCTGTGCGTTGCTCCCAGATCGTGCAGTACATCGGGGAGATCTGCCGCTACCTGCTGAACCAGCCGTACCAGGACGCGGAGCGGCAGCACCGGGTGCGCATGGCCCTGGGCAACGGGCTGCGGGCCTCCATCTGGAGGGAGTTCATGGCCCGCTTTGGCATCCCCCAGGTGGCCGAGTTCTACGGGGCCACCGAGTGCAACTGCAGCCTGGGAAACTTCGACGGCAACGTAAGGCCCCGCAATCCTCCCTCGTGTCCCACAGGGTGACAGCTGGCCTGGGCCTGGAAATTCAGATGGGCTGTTTGCTCCTTGGCACGGGTTGCCATACATCCAGAGGGGTTTTGGCTGCTGTGTGGTGCCACCTCTGTGGTGTCCTGGGAGTGTGGGAGTAGCGTGTTCAGGTGGGACAAATGTCCTTGCTACCCACAGCTCTGAGCACTTTCTGTTCTAGGTTGGATCATGTGGCTTCAACAGCAGGATCCTACCAGGTGTGTACCCCATTGGTTTGGTGAAGGTGGATGAAGACACTATGGAGCTGATCCGGGGACCAGATGGTGTCTGTATCACCTGCAAACCAGGTGAGGACAACTGCAGGGATAAAAACTCCTCCTGTGTTAGTGTTTCACGATATCTCAGGATAATTTCCCTGGATTTGTCTCTGCTCAGCTAAACCACACCAACCCCATTAGACACCTTTTTTGCTTGAGGGGGTGGGGGTGGTGATGTGTCCCCCCTTCATCCCCTCTTCTCACTGCAGGGGAGCCAGGGCAGCTGGTGGGTCGCATTGTCAGGAGCAATCCCCTGCAGCACTTTGATGGCTACCTGAACCAGTCAGCCACCAGCAAGAAAATTGCCAGGGATGTGTTCACAAAAGGGGACGCTGCTTATCTCACAGGTGAGGCCAGCAGGACCCCTCTGTCTGCTGGGAGGAGAAAGGCTCCTGTGTGGGAGTGGGGACTAACCCTAACCCGGCCCTGCCCGGAGATGCTCCAGGGTTGCTCCTAGCCAACACCTCATTTTTTTTTCCTATTCATTGCTTTCCCATAGGGGATGTCCTGGTGATGGACAAATATGGCTACATGTACTTCCGAGACCGCACCGGGGACACGTTCCGATGGAAAGGGGAGAACGTCTCCACCACGGAAGTGGAGGGAACGCTGAGCCGCATCCTCAACCTGACGGACGTGGTGGTTTATGGTGTGGAGGTCCCAGGTAGCTGAGGGGGAAGTGGACAGTCAGGAGAGGCAGGCAGGCCTCCAACACTTGAGTGTGAACATGTCCTGCATGTCCAGATTGATGTGTCCTTTGACAGGAGGGTAGGCTGAGGCTCTCTGTGGATGAGCTGGGAAGAGGCCACAAGGGATGTGGCTAGCAGGAACCAGAAGGTTTCCTCACTCTCTCAAGCCTTGGTCTGATCCTGGCTGGTTTGTAAGGACCCTGTGTCCTCTCTGGCCATGACTGTGACTAAAGGGTGTTGTCACTGGTGTCCCTGGCCACAGGGTGATGACACAGCAGTGACACAGCTGGATGTGCCAGTGCTTCAGTACAAAGCAGGGTCTTGCTGGTGCAGGGCAGAGGGGAGATGATGCTACAGGGACAGTGTGTCTGAGTGCTCTTCATTCTCTGCCTCTTAGGGATTGAAGGGAGGGCAGGAATGGCAGCCATTGCTGACCCAGAGAACTCCTGTGACCTAGAAGACTTTTCCAGCAAGCTGAAAAAGGCCCTGCCACTCTATGCACGTCCTGTCTTCCTGCGGTTCCTGCACGAAGTCTCCAAGACAAGTGAGCCATGGCATGCATACTCACACTGGACATGGAGCTGGGGGAGCCTGGGAGGGGAAAACCTGGTTACAGAGATCAGTCTGTAGGGTGGGAATGGAGCCTCTCTGCCCCACAGAGACCATGGCCAATTCCTCAGGTGGTTTTGAGCCATGGGGACACCAAGCTGGGTCTGGGGCAACACAGGTGTGGTGGGGATGGAAGTGTGTGTGGCTAGTGAGCCCTTACTCCTTTTTCTCTCCCCATTCCAGGCACTTACAAGTTCCAGAAGATGGAGCTGCGGAAGCAGGGCTTTGACCCTGCAGTGGTGAAGGACAGGCTGTATTTCCTGGACTCCAGGCAAGGTTGTTACCTGCCACTGGACCAGGCAGCGTTCAGCAAAATCCAGTCAGGAGAACAGAAGCTGTAACTGGTGGGGTTCAAGCAAGGCATCTCCCAAACCCTGCTGGGGAGAGGGGGAAAGGCAGGCACTGGGGAAAGAAAGGTTCATGGAGTGATATAAAAGGCACACTAGAGATTTTATTTGACAAGTTTTACAGATAAGGGTTTGGGGGGAACACAGAGGCGATTGGGGGGAGGGGGATGGTCACATACCAAAGCATTGACTCATTATGGCTTTATTTTCTACTTGGTACAGTGGTGGTGGTCCCATGCCATGGAAGGGCAGGGCCCTGGCCAGTTGAGGAAGGGTGGGATGGCCCTGCCAGTCCACTTTGCTTTTCCTGTCTTTCCCTACCTTTTCCTGCCTGCAGCAACCCTTCCTTCTGAAGGCCATGAGGGGACCAGTGCTGGGCTCTTCCCCACTCCTCTACCAAGCAGCCAGCTCCTCCTTGGCATAGGGACCCAGCTGGCAGAGGGAAGGTGGGTGCCAGGTGCAACCCTTTCCCTCTGCTGGACCCTGCTGGTGTTGTGTGTCTGCTGTGAACCAGGGGAGCAGGGCTCAGGAGGGGGACAGGAGTGTGTTTCTGCCATGCCTTTCTCTCTCCTGGGGATGACATTTCTATTTTTCACAATCACACGCACATTATATTACATTAAATATATATATGTGTGTGTGTGTATATATATGTAATACACGCTGACTTTTTTTTTTTTTCCCAATCTTAATTTATTGTCTGTACTTTTGAATGTGTCCCGGGTTTGTGCAGTAGGTGGAGGGATAGCCCAGACCTGTCCTCTCTTGGAGAATCCTTTTCTCTTGCAGGGAGGTGGGATGCTCATCTGGGACTGATTCTCCTCTTCCAACGTGGGTGCAACTGTAAATGTCCTTGTGGCCTTGCTCCATGGTGGAGGACATGAGCAAATCCCACTATCTTGTGGACACTTCTCTGGGTCTTTTACTTCCTTCTTTTGTGGATGCAGCATTGTTTTGTGGACCTTTTTCCTTGCAAAAAGCAAGTGGGAGAGTGGGAAGAAGGGCTGAGCTTGCCTTTGCTTAGATGTACTCAGGAGGTAACTTGCCTGGGGAGAGAACATCCTCTGGAGGGTGGCCTCTGTGAGAGCCTGACTTCTTGTGCTCTGCATCCCTTCCCAAAAGAGCCCTCCCTGTCTCCAGCACCAGAGCAGGGCCCTGAACTGAAATGTCTGTGTGAAACACTTCACTTGTGCTTATGTGAATTCTCCTGTTGTGTCTGTCATGAAACAGCCTCAGCCACAATGTTCAATTCCAGTCCTCAGAAAACATGCAGAAATTTCTCTTCCAGAGAAAACTCTGGGTTGGTTTGTTTTTTTGGTTTTCGGTGGTTTTTTTTTTTTTGGTTTTTTTTTTTTTTTTTTGGGTTTTTTTGTTTTTGTTTTTTTTTAATAATTTGTTTTTATGCCTTTAGCAGGGTTACTCAAAGTGACATCTGTCTTTTGTGAGGGCAGGGTGTGCTGCTTTTCTAGCTGTGCTTCCACACCAACGTACCTGCCTGCCCCTGTCCGTCCCAGTCTCACAATTAAACAGAAATATGGGTCTATGCTGGTGTTTCCTACCTCTTCCTTGTACAGTCCTGCTCTGTGAGAGAATGTGGGAGACTGTGCTGGTTTGGGAACTGCCACTCCAGAGCATCACCTCCCTGTGTGTGTGCATTTTGGCTCATCTTAGAGCAGGGGGAACAAGCCCCTTGCTGCTGGGTTTAATGACTGTGTGAACACAAAATACTGATCAGACCCTCCCCAATTTCCTCCACTAATTCTCCACACCCCATTTTTCCTTGTTCTGGCCTCAGCATTGCCATCCCAATTTCTTCTGGCCCAGTTCCCCCTGTTTACTGTGGGACATGCGGCTCTTCCACCTCTCTCCTGTTCTCTATTTCCTCTTCCTGCTGCTTCTCTTTGTGTTTGTCCATGCTGAACTTCCCAGCTTATTTCTGCCCTTGCAGACAAGTTTTTTGGTAGCCATTCCACTTCCCTTGCTGCCAGAACCGTCTTTTAGACCTTCAATATCCAATCCTGGTGAACAGGAGAACCTGGCTCCTTCTTAGTATGGGGCTGCCAGGGACAAATGTCTCCCATGAGCCTGAGTGCAATGCACTGCCTAGTGAAACACACCGTAAGAAAAGTGCTGGAAATTTGCATCCTTTGTATGCAAACTTCACCTTTGGACATGTTCAAATGTGTGTCTTCTCCAGCATCTCTAAGCTGAAAGCTTTTAGTTTTCCAATCCCCTGGACACTCACGAGCCTCTGTCCCAAAGCAGCCAGTGGAAAACAGACGTGACCCCCACAGCCCTGCAGCCTCCGGGGGGGCTCAGCCCTCAAACAGCGGGGCTTTTCCCGGGGGGCATATTTACTGTCCGGGGAGCCGGTGCAGGGAGTGCAGCAGTGGTGCCCCTGCTCTGCTCCCGCTTGCGGGCCCTGTTCCGCTCGCAGCCACCAGAGGAGGGCAGGCTGGGCTCGGCAAACGCCTCCCCTCGGGGGGACACGCTCCCGGGGCTTTCACAGCCCTCCTGTGGTGCTCAGAGCCCTGCAAGTGTGGGATGTTGGAGCAGGGTAGGTGTTTGATGTGGAGAGAAAGTTTGGATACAGGTTTGGATGCTGGGTGTGAGGCCAGCGGCAGTCCCAGGCACTGGTGTGCACTGTGCTCGGGCTCAGTGCCTGATGGAGATTTGGGCAGCAGCGAGGTCACCGAGCTGAGCCAGGTGGGTGGTGGGCAGCCACCTGAACCACCTCCTCCAGGCTTCTACTAAAGGCAGTGAGGAAAAGCTTGGCATCCCTGAAGTCAGACCTGGGAGTGGTCACCTGGAGATGGGTGGTTTGGAGTAGGAGAGGAGGATACACTACTCCCTCCCTGGAGGAGATGGCAGTGCTGAAGAGAAAAAGGGGTTGCAGGGCGAAACTCAGCACTGTGTTCCTGTCTGTCTGAGAGCAGGGTAGATTTAAAAAGTCTGCCAAGGAAGTTATGCATTCAGGGCACTGCCTGTTAAACACAGACGTGAATAACTTTGGGAGCTTATGGAAGTATGGCTGTTACTTGTTTGCAAGTGAGCCCATACAAATGGAGACCAGCTTGCACTCTTTGGTTTTGGAGATGGATGGGAATTACAGGCCTGTGAGAGGAGCAGGATGTAGCCCTTGCAGGAGCTGGGCCCTGGCTGGAGCACAGCAAGGAGCTCACCCCAAGCCCTGTATTTCGGGCCAGCTGTGAGGAGGGGGAGCTGCACGATGCAGGCATGAGGAGCTGGATGAGGCCCCCCCGAGGTGAGAGCTCCTGCTCTGGGGAGATGGGAGGTGCTGAGCCACTGGGGAAGAGCTCAGCAGACATCATGAAGGGCTCTGGTACACAGCCCATCGATAGAGGAGACCTGCAGGGCTGTGCCAGAGGGCTGGGGCGTGCACGTGCCACACACACCTCTGTGCCAGAGGATTTCCCAGGGAGAGGGGAGCCCCAGGGAGGTGTGTTCATAGCTCTGAGTTATGCTCAAAGGAGTCCTCTTGCCCAGCAATTCTGGTGTTGGGGCCTTGGTCCCTGCTGGAGATCTGGTGCCTGGGGACCATTCACCATTGGAGCTGTATTTGTCCTGACTGAGGAGGGTTTTGTTGCACTTGGCAGTGCTTCAAGATTCCCTGAAACATCCAGCTACACCAATTAGAAGTTTTCTGCTGGCTGTCAGCTTTGGGTTGAAATCCTGGACCCTTTCTAAAGTCCCAGCTCATCTGGAAAAATGAAGTTTATGTGCAAGTTTCCCTGCAGCTCTTGGCCCAGAAATACAAGTGCAGGTGTGGTTCTGAGCCTGGGATCAATGCTCAGACACAACATTTCCATCAGGGAGGTATTTGGAATGAAGTAGCCAGTGTTTAATCATAGTCTGATTTTTAAAAATATCTTTTTATTTGTGCAAGTTTAAGGAAGAGGCTAATTGAATCCTCTATGATTAGAGACACCTTGTGAGACATCCCTCCCTTTGATCAATGGACTAGTCTGGCTCAACAGCTGCATGTAGATAAAAGTCCTATACATAAAGTACGAGGTATTGTTCTGTTTTAATTAAAACACTTAAAATTCTGTTTGCATGAGGTTAAGAAAACATTAAAATCCTTTCTAGGGTTATTATCAAACTGCTAATTTAAGCAAAGCCAAAGAGCTTTACAAACCAAATGTACTCTTCCCCATGGAGATGACTGCTTCTCCCAGACCCTGTGTCCTGGACAGTGACAATATATCCAGACAAAAAATGTGGCAACTTTCTTTCTGATCTGCTCTAAGTTCAGCCCAGCCAGGCCTTGCTCGGTGTGCAAAACGAGTGTATTTAAGCCTTAATGCAGGTGGGGGTTTTGCAAATTGCTCAGAACCGTTCTGAGTAAATTTAATTTCTGCTGCTGAGAAAGTCTGTGACAATCTTTAACACTGCATCTCTCCAGCCTCCTCCTGCCACTCTTGGTGTGCCGGAGCCTTCCCAAACAATGACAGCTGCCTGCTCCTCTGCATGCCGGGGAGCTGGCTTTGCCTTTAAGCAGTTATAGGGAAATATTCTGGACTAAAGAAGCGACTATCCTTTGGTGCACTCTTTAGAAATGGAAATACTTGATTCCCCTGAGTGGTTCCAGTGTAACCAGGAGCAGGGCCAGGAGTGGCTTCTCCCTCTCCAGTTTGAAGGGACTATGTGGCCAGGGATTCCACCAAAATTATGGTCTGTGAAGATCTCATGTGAGAGGGCAGGGACAGCAGCTTTCCTTCTCAAAGCAGAGAGGCTTCAGAAGGGAAGAGAACGTCCTTAGGGCTGTTTGCTGCTGAGCTCCTGGACAGCACGGGATGGCTGGACTCTGCAGCTGAGCGAGGCTCAGGGAGCAGGGATGGGTCCTGCTCTGCTTTCTTGGAGCCTGGTCCATTTCAGTGGCAAATCCCACCTTCCAAAGAAACCTTGGGCTTGATCTGCTTTTCTCCTGGTTCATTAAAAATACACACATAGGCATAGATTATGGCAGGCCAGGCTCTGGGAGAGTTTTGGGCAGTTGAGACCATGCAGAACAAGGCTGGCAATCCCAGGAATTGCAGGTGATGGTGATGCTATCCAAGTCCAGGACATATTCCTGTTCAGGGCGTGGATCATTGCCCAGATCTTCCCTGATCCCTTGACAAATGATCCCAGGCTTGTGAAGCGGGATATGATCCCTACTGTGCCACATCCCCCTCCTTGTTACAGCCCTGCCTTCCTCTAGTCCCATCCTCGAGGGTTCGGATCAGCCTTCCCAGGGCCCCCAGCACCCTGCCGGCACAGGCAGGATTTGTGGCACGATCCTGCCCTGGAGGTGACACCTCCCACGACCCGCACGGGCCCCGGCACACCCGCGGCGCTGTGCCAAGGGGTCTGAGGAAGCGAGGGCAGCGAGAGCCTTCCTCCTGCCCCCGGCCATCCAAGTGGCCGCCGGCTCGGCCGCAGGAAGAGGCTAACAGCGGCGGGCGAGCCACCCCCTCAGCTTGGAGTATCACTTTCAGCTATTCTGAAGGTTAAACGCCTGTTTAGAGCTCCCTATTGAAGGCAGAGCCGGGGGTGCGGCATTGTTCGGACGCCCTCCCGCTTTGTCTGGCCGCTTTCAGGGATGCCCTGAATGGGAAGCGGCCCCCCCAGCCCAGCACCCCGGCAGAAGGGCTCCCGGGGGAGAGGCGCTTCCTCCCGCCCTAATGACATTCAGGCCTCCATCGGTTCAGCTCCCGCTTTCTTTCTGCTGCAGTTTAACCCGGGCACAGAGGCCGGGCTCCATCTTACTGATCTCTGCTTGACACCCAATTACCACATGAATGGGAGAGAAAGGCTGCAAAAGGCTTTAACTCCCACTGACCCTCCTTCCCCTCTGCCTGCTTCCCTCTCTCCCCGTCCTACCCCCTCGCCTTTCTCCGGCGGAGGGAGTTCAAAACTGAGACGGGGAAATCAAACAAAGCCCCGAGTAAGGAAACCCATTGTCACCGCCTCCACGATGGCTCCCCTTTCTCCAGCTATTGTTCCCCTTGAAGTTTGACTTGCTGTGTGGAAGGATGCGAGCAGCTGTTTGTGCATTCCCCTGATGTTTTATTGAAAAATAATTGAATCGTCAGTTCGGGGCTCTCTGATAAAATGTTTCCTCGTGGCGCTAGGCCCTGCTGTATTTATAAACTACATTTCCCTCTAGGATGTGATGGCGACCTAAAAGGTTTCCTCCAGAATAAACCCTCAGTGGAGGGATGGAGGCATGTTCCTTCTGCACTCAAGGAGAGAGAGAAAGCGCGCAAATGGCAGGAGAAAAAGACAGTAGATGGCAATGAGACAAAAGAAATTAACGTCTCTTCATTGCCAGGCTCAATTTCCAACGTGTTCCCTTTGCAGTTGGCTTTGTGGGAGGGGAATGGGAGCAACCTGGTCAGTGGCCTCCTGCCCCAGTAACCTGAGTGAGCACCACAGCTACCAGGGTTTATGTACCTGGTTATCAAACACCTCCCGTGTTTACAGCGCTTCAACAAGGCAGCATTACGTGTTCTTGAGGAGATTGTGTGCTTAGTTTCCCCATCCCAAACATATCCCAGAGAATTTGTTGTGCTCTGATTTTAGCACAAAACATGGAGACAGGACTCATTCCTCTCCCAAGCACAAAATGTCCATAAAAACGTCTCCTGTATCTCATGTGGTCACTATTTGTTCAGGACAATTGTTAACAGTAACCAGCTTTGAATGCTTGAATGAGCCAAACTGGTATTTATGATTACTGTTCCCTTTCTTGTAATTTATTTTTGCTTTTCCAGGGACGTAGCAGCATTAAATCTGTACCATTTTGTTGTGTAAGTCAGGAATCAAGATTCTTTTAGGAGCTAGTTCTGCTTTTATTTGGCCTCATAAATGATTTCTGGGACCAAGAAGAACAGCTTATATAAAACCATAACTACAAACACTGATCTGGAATCAAGATTACCAGATCCTCTGAACACAGAATGCTTCACCCATTTCTGAAGTAAAGATTTTTGTTGAAGGCTTCTTTCCTCAGCTGCTTTTCCATACAATTCCATCCTGGGCCATATCTCCAAGATTCTCAAAAGCCCTGGGATTTAGAGATACATAAAATCCAGTTGGAATTTTTGGATGAAGACCACGGTCAACAGCTTCACGGCTCTGCCATCACGTAACCCCGGCAGCGACGGCAGCATTCATCTGCCGGAGGGACCAGCCTTTCCTGGGGCCCAGCCCAGAGAATGATCTCCTCGGAGAACAAAAGGCCATTACAAACACCACCACCTTCTGCTCCCGGGGTTAGGCATACTCTGACCCCCGTTAGCATAAACGAAGAGCAATCTGTCTGTGTAAATTTATGCCTCTTACACATAATGCATCATGTATATGCATAGCTGTTACATTTCTATGTGCATGTGTGCACATGTATATGTATTTTTTTAAACCCAAACCCTCCGCTGAGTGGAGGGAGGGTTAAGGGGCTGCAGTTTTTCCTACCAGCGCTGCCCCTGTGCAGCTCCGTGTTGTGGGGGAGAAGCACGGCCCAGCTGTCACTGCCATGGCTGCGTTCTGCCTGTGTACATGGGCCTCCTCTGGGGACAGGAGGGGAAAACAAACAGGCGACAGATGTGAGCCGCGTTGTTTAACGCTGTGCTGGGGGTGCCTGGCGCCGTGGGGATGCGCTGGCTGGCAGGGGCTGCCCGAGCAGGAGGAGATGCTGAACAGCCACCCCTGATGCAGAACTGCATCTTCCCGGTGGAGACAGGAGCTGTCGTTAGCATCACCCAGCTGTTTCTGGCCCCCAACAATCCTGACGAGCTGCGAGGCAGCGGGTTGGCATCACAGCATCCCAGAATTGTAGGGCTGGGTGGGACCTCTGGAGATCCTTCAGCCCCCCTGCCAAGGCAGCATCACCTGGAGCAGGTGACACAGGAACACATCCAGGCGGGTTTGGAATGTCTCTACAGGACACTCCACACCCTGCTTTGACACATGTGCTCTGCCACCCTCAATGTAAAGAAGTTATTCCTCATGCAGCAGTAGAACCGCTTGTGTTGTAGCAGCTTTGCTGCGGGGAAACCCTCGCTGGGAAACCCGTCTGCAGCTGCCTTTGCACAGCTCAAGTGCTCTGAGCGAGCAGGGCCCTGTGTGTGGTTCTGAGCACGTGAAGGAGCCTGAACTTGGTGCAGAAATCGGTATTTTAAAATAACACCGCCCGGCACTAGCGCCCAGCTATTTTAAAGTAACACCACCAAAGGCACGGGCCGCGCTGCCGCCGCGCCCCGGCACTGCGGGAGCGTGTCCGGGGGAAAAAAACAGGAGCGGGGCGGAACAGGAGAGGGGAGGACGCCGCAGGAGGCACCCGGGCCGCGGGCAGAGCCGGGGCCGCCCCATCCTCCCCGGCCG
>WEIU01023498.1:749767-767702 GCA_013389925.1 Aegithalos caudatus
GTCTATTTGCGTGTCTGTGTGTGGACACGTGCCCTCACTGTGCTTTGTGTTTGAGCCCTGTCAGGTCTGTAAAGCTGCCAGGTTCTCACTCTGTAGCATTTCAGTTTCCAGGCCTTTGCTGCTGTAGTATCAGCATTGCTTATGCTTTGGCCCTGGGATCTTAAAGCATTTGCAGTGGAAGCTGTGCATATTTGTGGAAATACTTGTGTTATTTCGTTAAAGCCTCCTTTTAGCAGAAACTAAAAGGCTGCTATTTATTCGCTTTTTCCCACCCTTTCACGAACACAGAAATGCCATAACCCTTTAAACACCCTTCTCCTTAAGAATCCTTTCCTCTATCTTTCCCGCTTCCAGCTGCAGCAACTCTCCTAATTTTCCCAGAAGAGTGAGATGCATTTTTGCTTCCCTTGGAAATGCATAAATGAGCTCTCTATGTAGGAACCACAGCTGAGTTCCCCACAGCTCCCTCCTTACAGAAGGACCTTATCTTGCAATCTACATTTCCCGCTGTAACAAAGCGTGACCTTGTTTCCATTACATGAAAAAATGTTTTTCATATAATTGTTATGACTTGTTCCCTCGCATGAATCTCGCCTCATGTTAATAATCACCGCTTCACTTTTGAGATAACTATTTCTTGTGAGCTGGTGGAAGAACACCAACAGAGTGCTCTTTAGGAGAGTTGCTGCATATAAGTAATGCTGCTGAAAGCATAACAAGGGTTCTGTTGTGCTCTGCCATTGCAGAGCCAAGGAAACCTACTGTGGCATTTTTAGATATTGAATTTAAAGGAACTTAATAACATCTGGAAGTATCTTTCTTGATACTTAGGTGGGGATTGCTTGTTTTAAATATTTCTCTTTATTTTGTTGGTTCCCAAGGGAAGAGGGATGCCAGTAAATTCCCAGAAAGTAACTTCATAGGAAAATTTTTCCAAAGTAATCTGCATTTAAATTGCTAGAACAATTTGCCACAATTATATGCCCTTTAAAAATGGGTTGGTCATTTTTCTACCTCAGTTTAATATTAAGTGAATTGAGTTTTCTAAGAGTTCTCTAATTGTTAAAACTTTAGCCAGTGTAGAGTTCAGTCTTGACTCAAAAGCTCACACTCTGCAGGGGCCATCAGCTGTGATCTGTATTCAAAGTGTCAGAAGAGGGATGGACATCAGGTGGTTCAGTGGAGGAAGATTCTGTATTTATTTGTTTACATTTTACCTTGTCACCCTCATCACTTGCCTCTCCCAGTGAAGTTTCTGGGACACTTTGCAGTCAGTAGATGAAGAAAGAGCTGCCAGGACTCTGGCACTGCTGGCTGTGCCTTGCTCTGTAACTTTGTGTGAGTCATTTTCCCTTTCTGTGTGTTCACACGTGGACACTGGGGGAATATTTATTCCAGAAGAGGCCTGGTTTTTGAGATTTCTGAGCAGCAGGTGTTAGGGATGAGCAGGTTGGGTGTAGTGTGGTGGCTGTAGTGTTGTTTGAGTGGAAGCAGTGCTGGTGGCTGGAGAGGGAAGGCAGCACTGCACAGCAGTTTGGGAGCACGTGGAGATGGGAACCATCCTCCTGTTCTGCTGGGATGATGCCTGGCACCATGGGGTTCTGGCCCACAGCAGAGCCTCCTCTTTGTGTTGGCAGTGGGAGCTGGCAGCTTCCCCTGTGGACTTCTGGTTTGTGACAGGAAAAAAAAGACAAAGGGAATCCTGTGCTAAATATAGTCTGTGTCATTTGTTTTCTCTGTTGTGGTATCTATGTAAATTGCCTCTTTTGTACTGCCTTCTTTTGACAATAAAGCAAAATCTCAGTGGTTCATTGTTTTTATTTCAGAGGTGGTGCAGAACTCTTATTCGATGGTGTCAAAAAGCATCAGGTGACTTTGCCCTGTCAACCAGAGCCTTGTGAGTATCAGAACCTGTTGGATAACTTGACAGAGTAACAACAAATGAAACAAAGCTGGTTTGTACAGCACTTAGAGTTGCCAGCAAGGATCAAAGTGTTTTCAGAGCTCTTCCAGACATGCCGTGGATCAGGCAGCTTGGCAAACAGGGCTTGGTTCTCAAAGTCTGAGGTCTTTCCTGTCCTCTAAGCACTTGTGAATCAAGTCCTTCCTTCAGATTTTTGCCTCCCTCCTGCTGGATAGACAACAGCCTCTGGATGTTTCCATCAAGTCTACATTTGTCTTTCTTGGTACTTGAAACCACCAATAACGTCCTTTTCCTTTGTTTTTTCCTGCCTGTTCTGAGGTTTTCAGGAGGCACATACATATATGTGTGTGTGTGTGTGTGTGTGTGTTTATGTGGTGTATAGAAATGTGTAGCAATGTAATATAAATGTTGTTTATCTACTCATTTGACCTTTCAAGTAAACGTGGTAATTTTAATATGAATTCTGCAGTTGAAAACAGTAAACCTAATGCTCAAATAGGATGCTGAACATCCTGCCCATGGCCTTCCCTGCAATAAAAAAACAGGACTTTATGTTCCAGGGATAAGCAGTCATAATTCCTGGTTTGCAATTTGGAATATCAATACTGGGCAGTGCTGCACTAACTCACTTGTGTGCATACTTCAGTTGTAATGTAATTCTGCCACAGGTATGTTCTGAATTTTTCCAGCTAGATAGCACTGCTTTATGCTATTGGAGTGGGATTATAAACCAAAATAACACAAAGCCATGAGGGAATGTTAGCAACCAATATCTCATGAATGGCTGATACCATAATCTATGTGCTGGGAACCTCCAGGCCTGAAATCTTTTTGCTGTGCCTGGAAGTAATTAGAGATTGGTAGAAGTGCTTTTGATGCTTGGACATAAGTATGTGTAATTCAAATATGATAGGAATACTGCAATATTGTGTTATCTTGTGGTTAAGGACAGGGACTAAGGCTCCAGAAACATGACCTGATGCTGATTTGCTTTGTGAGTTTAGTCACATTGTTTAACTTTCCCCTGTTGCTACTGATACTTTCATGTATCACAAGAGAATTCAGCATTAAATTCCAGCGCTGTTGAAGCAAATAAGATCCTTAAACAAAAGGTAGCAGAGAAATGCTAAAACACTCATTTAGTTGGTTTATAAACTTGGGGGCTAGAGCATAATTTTCTTCTGTGCTCTGCAGATTTAAAATACCCAGTAACGCCCACTGTTTTGGTGGTGTTCAAACCATGATCAGATGCTGAAGAAAAAGAGGTTATTACAGGAGATGTTTATTTCTGCCAGGGGAGGGGAGGGTATTAATGCCAAAGAGGGATTCTTCCAGCCCGATGGCTGTCAGTGGTGCACTTGGAAGTGGCCTGATCCATTCCCACCTGAAGCTGCTGGGAAGACTTCTGCAACCTTAGTAGGATCTGTATTTATCCTAAGGGATAAATCTCTCCCTGAAGGTCTGTCTCAGCCTCAGGGTTCAAACTCAGTGATCTCCAGTGGTTCATTCCAGATTCAGCTAACACATTATTGCTCCCAGCTTTTCCCGTTGCTTTGTTTTCCAGACACTGCTATCCCTGTGACAGGAGTGGCAGGATTAACAGTGTATCCCCTTGTCAGCTCCCCAGGTTTCCTACTGTCTTGTGCCTTGGCTATCAGGGAGGTTTCATTTTGGGGCTGGTTCTGGATTGCAGCATCTGAGGAGCATAAACCGAGCTGTGAGGCAGCTCCTGCAGTGACATTTACACCCCACCCAGGGATGGGGCAGGCAGAGGTGGCCTGAGTGTCTGACAGTAAGGGATTACTGGAAACACCCCTCATGATACTTCCAGAAGACAATTATATTGTAGTGGTGAGGAATCAATGGAATCATATCAGAAAATATGAATAATTTTCTTGCAATTTTACATTGTTCCTAATGCTGTGTATTTCCCTTGTTCACACTAAGAAATTGTAACTCTCCTATCTCTGGGTAAATAAAGATATACATAGCCAGGTCCCTGTTGGTCTCGTGCAGCCAGAATTGCAATGATTAGAGAAATAAAACAGCTCAGTTCTACTTGGCACATCCTGTTGCTTACCTTACCCTGAATGTCCATCACTGAATTCTCTAGGGAAAGACCTGTAGTATGAGCACTACTTGAAGACCTGCACTTCTAACCCCATTTTAAGTGATTTCATTAGCTGCCAAGTTTATTTTTGGCCATTTAGGCCTCTCTTACCTACTCTTCCTTTTTTCTTGGTTATTTTTGTCTTTGTCCTCCTTTTTGCAGAACAGTTGTTTCTCTCTGGGTTATTGGGCCCACCTATATTTTAATTGTTTAGGCATTTATATATATATCCCAGAAGCAAAGGGAGGTGGAAAATTATATGAAGAAATACCTATAAATATTTACATGAATAAAACAAGCTGTGCTCCATAGTTGGCAGAGGCAATCAATGTTCTCTAAATTATAATGTTGCTTGAGCAAACTCTTTATGTGGTCATTTCTTTTTTCCTGGTTACAGGCACTAGATGGAAAGTAGGTGGGTTCCAGATCCTGTTAACTTTTTCAAGAAGATTTGATTCTCTGTCCTTTTCTGATGCCTGGAGATGGACTCCTGGAGGGATTGGGAAAGGGAGGAGGAAGGAAGCTGCAAATGGGACAAGAGCAAGCCACAAGGGGTACAGCCACGTGGCAGGACCTATTTTTATTATTCAAGGGGCATTTTGTATCCTGATGTCAATTAAACAGCAGTTCTTTATTTCCAAAGCAGAGCTGTCTCAGCCTGCATTTTGAAGTTGCAGCCAAAGTGGGAACTTAGAAAGGTGTGGTGTATGTGCATAGGCAGCAGATTTACCTAAGCCACACTTTGTGCAGGACTGTGTAATCTTGTAGAGCTGTTGCAGAAAGAAGACCTCAAGTTAAACAAGAATCTTGTCCCAAATTTCTGGCTATTCTGATGATCTCACTGATAATGCTGTTTGAGGATCTAAAGGCATTATGCCCTGTTGGCTTCTTCTGCATAAAAACAGTGTGTGTGGGAGAAGCAGCTGGGGGAATAACGATATTTGTCACACGGAGAGAGGATTAAATTGGCAGGGAAATCAACTTTATTTTCAAGCATCTAAGAGGCTATTAGAGACAATGGAGCATAAAAGAGAGAAACCCTAGATTAAAAACTGAAAATGTATTTGGCAGCCTCCTCCTGAAACAAGCCACAGTAATTTAACCAAGTGCTTCAGTAATCAAATAGATCATTGTATGACTGCTCTGCAAGTGATGCTGGAGCTCCTTCCTCCATCTCTCTGGGACTCACAGTGGTGGATTTGTCTTGGCCATGTGAGTTGCATGGATGCTGTTGGAAGGGTAGGAAGTCACTGGCATTGTTTAACCCTTGTAGTCATTTTAGGTTTAGCTCAGCAGCATCATCTGATAAAGAGTGTTTACAAAACCTCTCTGCTGTGCTGTCTTCTGGATGTTGTACCCGGAGGCTGGGGTGTTGTGTAAAGTGTCTGGCACTTGTGCTGCAGCCTGCTCAGCTGCTGTCACAGACTTTTGAATTCCAACTTCTCCTGTGGCTTCAGTGGTGGGACTTGTGTTTTTAGAGCAGCAGTGACTAGTTTCACTGGTGCTTGCTGGGACCTTCTGGGTTGATCAACAATTCACACTGTGTTTTGGCACTTTACAAGTCTGGAAGGTTAAATTATTAATCAGTGTGATTTGGTAATTGTTTGTGGTTTCCCTTTACCAAAACTCTAGGGATAAAAGTCCACTGCCAGCCAGATTTTTAAAAGAGGTGAAATTAAAATAATCTGCCAAATGCTGCTTATGTTGAATCCCTGTAGAGGAGAGCATGGTGTGCTCCTCGAGAGCTTTGCTTTCCAGGGGCCTTGTTCTGCACAGCATGGAGGACTGCTGGGGACTTGGGAGCATTCATCTTCTTGGAAAAGATCCTGGGGATCTTGAGAGATCAGACCTGTGTTACAGGCAGGGTGGCTCACAGAATACAGCATGGCATGTGTTCAGTGTTGACTGGGGTGCTGGGCCAAAAGAACCTGTACAATCCAGAGCAGCAGTTGGCGTTGGCTGTTGGTAAGTGCCTGGTACTGGGTAGTACATCGTAGTCGAGTCATTAATATTCTGGCATGCTTTTATTGCTCTGTTTATTATTCCTAACATTTTAAAACTTGCTCCAAAGAAGGAATAAAAATATATTTGCTAATGTAGAGGCTTATTAGAAGAACGGTAGAAAAACCCCCATAGATCTGTGAAACTTCATGCAGTCAAATCTTTTTAACCACAGTGTGTGGTACTTGCAGCTCTCAAAGGACTTGGGTTATTCCCCTCCTCATGCATCCCACTCGTGCATCTCTTTTAGGCAGGAAATTACAGATTTGGTGGCAAGGGAAGGGGGCTCAGTGGGTTATGCAGGGTGAGAGCTCAGGCTGGACCAGCTCAGCCCTGGAGCCGCTGCCAGCAGTCAGGGTGAGCAGTGTTTGCAGCATCAGAGCTGTCGCTATCGAGCGGTTCCTGGCGTGGGGCTCAGCTCCGGGTCCTTGGCCCAGCGAGGCTACGGCTCCCTTTAGAGGGAAACAGGGAGATAAACGCTTGTCCTCACAGGAGCAGTCCCATCACCCTCCTGGGAGGCCGTGCAGCCGCTTTACCGGATCAGCTCATCCCAGCTCATTGTGGAAGGAGCTTCCCAGGCACTGGGAAACCAGCTCTTGTGTGTGACCAAATCCCTGGGATAACAAAGCCTGGCTGTTACACCCTCCTTCCCAGCCGCTGTATTGCAGTGCGGACACCTAGCAGGATAACCCCTCTGTCCCACCCCCCTCCTCTCCCTCTTTTCTCTTGGTGGGATTTGCTGTGCTGACAGCGCTGTTCAGAGGGTGGCAGCGGAGCAGGGCTGGGGAGGAGGATCCGGGCCCTTTAAACCGCTTAGCATGCGGTTCACACGGCTCCGGGCCAGCTGTTCCTTTCTCCTCCTGCCCTCACTCGCAGGAGTTGTTTGCTGAGCTCAGAGCTCCTGTGCAAAATTGCTTTTCAAAAGAGCCACTTTCTGCTTAATTAAACAATGAGCCGCCGTCCCTCTGCACATCTGTAAAGCTCCCTCCGCAGCCCCTTTATCCCACAAACTGCTCCATTCTTACCTCCATTCACTTGTAAATCTTACCCCCCCCTCTCCTCCACCCTGATCATCTCACTGGCCCTTTCTTTTTCCCTTTCAAGTAAGACTGAGGGGCTTGGAGTATCTGTGGGGGTGGCTGGGTTGGGTGGACAGGAATCGGTTTAATGGTGCTTGGCCCTGTATGAAAGTCTAATAATAGCAAAGCAGATCTGAGCCCAAAAGTGAGAGGCGATTTCTGTATTTGGAGGAATAAAATCGTGGCAGTTTCCTGAGCTGAGCTGAGACACTGACTCATCCAGCAGCCAGAGGGGACACAGCCACCAGCCAGGCTGGGAGGGGGGCAAGGCATTTTCTAATCCAGCTGGCAGTGCCAGGGAGAACCCAGCCCAGGGAATTCCCTCGGCCAGGCTGGCTGCGTGCAGAGCAGTGCCAGGCTGCCAGGGAATCCCTCTCCACTCTGGCAGGAGCAGCCACCTTCCTCTGTGGTCTGGGGTTGCACATCAGCTCTGTGTAGTCTCTTTAATAGCAATAAGGTTTTCCTTTTTAGCCCTCAGTGCCTGTGCACACACCCGAAAGTCAGAAACCAGGAAAATAGGAGAGAGGGGAAATTTCAGTTTGCTGGGTTTTGGCAAAGCTTTACTCTGGTGGTTAGTAATGCATTTTCTGAATTGTCTTGCTGAGAGCTTAAAAAAAATTAACCAGTAACATTCAAGGTTAAACAGGATAAATGAATGGAAAAGTGATGAGGTGGGATATCTCCTTTATCATTGGGAAGGACAGATTATAGCCAGCATGATGCAATATCATCTAGCATAGATTGATAGGGAGGAATGAAGAAATGGGAGTTTAGTGCATTAGCAGAAGATTCCTGACTGCAAAAACTATTAGACCATGGCACAGTCTCCTTGGGGTTTGGTAGCAGGGCTACAGTGTTCAAGCCTCTTAAAATCAGAACAGACAGGGCTCAGTGTGGTCTTTTTTTGAGAATAATTTTGTACTGGCAGAGGAATAAAATCACAGGACCCGTTAAGGAGATGTTTTTCTTTAATGTCTGTGATCCCCAGGCTGGTACTTCACTGCTGGGGCAATAGCCTTTGAGGCTCTCTCAGCTCCTTCCTTTGACAATTTTGAACGAGAGGCAAGACCCTGGGCCAACACTAGTGATCTGTGATCCTAATTAAAAGAGACAGTTTGGTGCAGTGGCATTTATTGGGGAGCCTGAAGTGACAATAGCGTTGGGTGTTACGGGATTAGATGCTCTGACTTTGGAAATGAGTAGGGATTAGGTTTACCCTGAGAATCAGCTCGAAACTGCTTTTTTGTCATGGGAGCTGATGGATCTGGAGGCTTGCTGCTGGCTAGCAGTGGGATTGGAGATCCCTTAAACTTGTATTTCCCTACCAGGAATCTGTGGGGAGTGGAAGATCCCAAGCTGCTCCTCTCCAGTACATAAGCATTGTGATTAAAACCTCAGGGCTGAGATTGCTGGGTGATGGCTGGGATCTCAGTCCTGACTGCTAACAGGAAGGCTGTGAAAGACCTCTGTGATCCTTTCCCATTTTGTGGACACAAGAAAATTAAGAAGAGCATCGCTCTTCTAGATGAGAAGCAAGAAAAAGACGTCTTAAAGCAATTAAAAATTACAGAAGCCAAGACCTTGGTGTTCATTTGTAGCAGACAAGAACAGATGAGAGCAACAATTGCAATTCTCTTACGCCTGGCTGTAGTTACCCCCTAATTTCTTCTCTAGTACTTAAATCACTGCCCATTCCAGTGTGTGGCAGGATTGGCTTGTACACTTGTCAGAGAAAATGGATTTTGCTCTTGCTGCAAAATTTGCCTGGCTGCTCACTCTGCGTAATACCAAATCCATTTGCCTGTGACTCCATTTATATCAGCCATTCCAGGTCTTCTTCTGCAGTTTATGGCACACCATGGTCTGCTTCAGAGAGTGATTTGCATATCAGATGGGAGGCTGGAGGAGTTGGAAGGATCCCTTAGATCTGGTTTTGAGCTCTTTTAGAGAGCAGATTCCTGGAGGGCCTGCTCGGATCCAAGAGCAGTCATGCACCTGGAAAAGCAGCAGGTATTGGGAGCTGGTTTGTCTGTTTTAAAAACAAGCTGCTGAAGCAGGGAAAGGGACATACAAATTGTTTTTCCATACATTTCCATGCAGGCAGGGGGAATAATGGCAGAGGAGCTGCAGGGAAGGGGCTTTGTCATGGTTACAGGCCGGTGGCTGAGAATGTGGGTGGAGCAGCGCTCGTCCAGAGTTAGTGACCTCAGCAAATTGGAGCTCAGCCATGGTCAGTATGATAAATGATCTTATTCTGGGTCAAAGAAATGGTACCCCACAGGGAGGTGTCCGCAAGGCGGCCCGGGAAAGCGCTGTGCTCCTGCAGCACTGACCCCTTAGTGACCAGTGCCACATATATCTTATTTACTGCAGACCAGAAGGGAATTTTCCATGCTTCAGCCTTTATAGGGTTCCCCTATTTCCCTGAAATAATCTCCCAGTTCTGCAAGCAAGGCAAGAAAATGGGTGTAATTACACCTTGTGGGTGCCCTTTGAGGCTTTGTGCGAGTTTGTATGTGGATTTTAAGGCAGGGGACACAGAGGTGTCTGGTCCTTGCATTTGTGTGTGAATCTACAAGCAACCTGTGCAGCTCCCTGGGAGCCAAGGGCTGTGTGTCCATGTCAACTGGTATCAGGGTTGCACAAAATCCTTCCATGTTTCTACACCTTTATCAGTTCACTGTGAGCTCCTTCTAGTGCAACACCCAGCTTGGTGTTTCTTATTCGAGGCACCTGGTTTCTCTCTGTACCCAGTGAGTGCCCTCTTTTCTGAGTTGTCACTGATGGGTCTGTCAGGCCCAGGAGGTTTTATTGAGCTGGGAAAGATCTGTGGGTTTCAGCCTGCTTTTGAGGGTGCAGATGAATTAGATGCATTCCTGTTGCAGAGGAAGCTCAGCAGATTCTTTATGAAGAAACAGTTGGGGCAATGCAGAAGGTCAGGCCTTGGAAGATTTGCAGGACAGAGCAGACTGTGCAGTTCTCTCTGCCACAACCAGGAGTGTCTGTGGTGCAGCTGGGCTGAGCAGGAGCTGAGGCTGTTGGGTTTTGTGTGTGCTCACTGCAGTTCCTGCATCCCAGCCTCTTGCGTGACAAGGCAATGACTTTGTGTCACTGCAAGCACACATCTCGTTTTCCTGAGCGCTGTGTTTCGCTGGGTGATCGGTTTTCTGCATACATTGTGGGCTCGGGCTCCCAACTGTGCACTTGAACTGAGCAGTTTTCTCAAACGTTTGTCAGTTTTCCTTTTTTTTAATTAACTTTAGATGATTTTTTTCCTAAGAATTTGGAGAGGGTTGATGTACTGTTAGCACAGGCACCAGAAGCTGTCTCTGTGTAGAAATAAGACAGGGAATTCCTACCATGTGCTTCAGTCCCTCCTTTACAGTTTGAGAATATTTCCCCTTCCTTGGCTGGTTCGGTGTTGCTTCTCCTGTGATGCTGCCAATGGTGAGAGCAGTTAATGAGAATTAAGAGTGCATTTTTTGATGTGATATTTGTTTGCTGTGAGTGAAATGGAGTAGGCTACCAAAAAGATTTCAATGAGACCACGCAGCAGTGATAAAAATACATCATTACTGGGATGAGCTGGGTTTGAGTTGGTGATGCTGGAGCAAAATGTTGTATTGTCTGAGCTCTCACCTGAACATCCCTCCAGAGCCAAAATGCACGGCAGGTTTTGCAGCCAAGTCACAGCACCTGTAGTACAACTGTGCTCCTGCCAAAGCAGATGCCTCTGTTCTGTGATGGGGGCCAGCTTCAAACCAACATGAGTGTGAAATCGCTGCATTGTAATGATGGTTTAACTTGTCAGCAGATGTGGTGCCTGACCAGGCTGAGATTTTTTCATTCTTTATATGTCATCTGTAGAGAACCTGCTGTTTGCATAGAAAATCCTTGGCCCAGGGAGCTGGAAACCTGTTAGACCCATAGCACAGTATCACAAGGAAAATATCTTAGGAACACTATGCATGTCAACTGTAAGAGATAAGTAGTTGTGGTATAATTTACCTCTTATTATTTCCATAATGAGAACACAGTCCTGAGCAGTTGATCAAGACTGCTGTTCGAGGCACTGAGCTGCAAGATGGCTTCTCCACAGACCACTTGCAGTGGAAGTAATCTTGTTCTTTTTCAATATCTCACTTGTGGGAGATAGTTTTGGTGTGGCTGTGGTCATCTGTCATCCTTTATAATTGATTTGTTCTAGTAATATTGGTGTATAGGACACAGAGAAATGAAGGTGGGTGAAAAAATTCAGTGCTGATAAAGCAGATGAAAGTATTGTCTTAAAGTTGGCTGTGGAGAAAGGGTCCTAATTTTTGTACCTTTTGGAGTGGGCAAGCTCCAGGCATGCATAGGGGTGTCTGGATTTTTTTTTCCTACTGTTTAAATTCTTCAGTATGTGTGTACGTGACTTCTGGGTAGGAGTAAATGAATGTTGGCTCAGGTGGGACTGAAAATAACATTTGTTATGGAAGGAGATGGGGCGAGGGAGTCTTCCAGCTCAGCCTCGAATAAATCAGTCCTCTCGCCCCTCCGTCCAGGCTGCTTCTAGGTGGCTGCCTTTTATCCAGCTAGTGCAGCGTGTTTCTGTTTAAATGATCTCTCCTGAAAGGTCCCAGAGGAAAGGGCTGCTTATTCCATGCAAGGAGAATGGTATATGGCACAGCTCATTGTTGTGTGCCCTGCTGCAAGTGCATAAATATGAAACAGCTCGCGGGCGATGCTGCGGTGGGGCTGGTGTCCCCTTCACAACCCCTCCCTCTCCTGAAGGCTCCTCTCCATCTTCCTTCCTTTACAGCTTTCATGTCTTGGTGATGGAGAGCGGGAGCCATTTGGGTGTGAGATCCTGAGGGCTTGACGTTGCAGCAGCGTTTTTCAGGGGAAGGTGAATGTAGTTAACTCTTGTTCTGATGGCAGACCGACCGCTGTGGTGTGTGTATACATACATATATGTATGTATATGTATGTATATGTATGTAAATACACACACCTTCTTAGTGCTGCTCTCTGTCCCCAGTCTGTGTTGCTAGGAAGAAGGCAAAAAATGGTCTATTTTGTTCTTTATAACTACATATCATTACAAGGCAGTCGTGGGTTGGCCCCAGGCAGGTGATCTAGCTCACCTGCAGTTTTGAGGCACAAAGCAGCTCTTTTGCCCAGATCAGAGTGATCCAGTGCTTGGAGGTAGCAATACCTGTTGTGCTCTGGGCAGCGCTGTGGTTTTAGAGTCAGTGTGCTGGTTTGGAGGCACCAATGCCCTGGGAAAGCAGGGGGAACAGATGGGAATCTCAGAGCATCCCCCTCGCCCTTTCCCCAGGAGAAGAGACCCCCAAGTGCTGCAGATGGACACATCCCCATTGCCTAGCTGATGTGCACCTGTCCACACCAGGGCTGCCCATCCTGGGTGTCACAGAAGCAATGAGGGTGACGTTATTTGGAACAACCCCAGTTTGGCTCTGGATAACATCCATGATCCCATAAAATCCTGGGGTAAGGCCTGGGTTGGATCAAGCCACTACAAATGCTTGATATATATGCATATATTATTGTTGGTCGTGAAGCAAACGCATGGGGAATGGTACACAGGGTGAATTTAACTCAGAGAAGCGAGTGTGGAAAGATTCCTCATGACTGCAGTGAGCTTACCTCACGTAAGAAACCCATCCTGCCATCCCTGCTCCTCCTGGAGCAGGCTGCAGCCCTCACTGGTGGATTTGTGCCTTCAAAAAGCTTCCTCGCTTCTTGAAAACAAACAAAACTCTTTTGGGGCTTTCAAAGGGCTGTTTAAAGGAGCCCCAGGAGAATAACTGATCGTGGATTCGGAATGATGAAGTGGTTTGTGGAATGGTGAAATATAGAGGCAAATGCAGGAGAACTCCACTTTGCAATTTGTCAGCTTCTCTAAACCCTGTAACGGGTTGTTCCCCCCTCTGTCTCTTCTCACCTCTCCAATAGGAAATTAACTGATGCTATCACTAAAGAAATTGTTTTTGCCTCACAAAGTAAAATTGATACTATAAAAACCCGCCAGCAGTGTCTCCTCCTCCTTTTACATGAAGACAAATCCTTCCTGTCACCTACTGAAATGGAAAGATAAAGGCTGAGCTTTAATAAAGAAGCTCTAAGCATAAAGTGTAGAAGGAGGGAGCAGGCACAGCATGGGGAACACTCCACAGCAGCAGGTGTGATGCTGAGGGATGCTGTAAGTGTCCACAATGCAACTGTGGGCCAGGGCTCTCCTGTGTAGTGCATGGCCATGGACAGGTTTGGGCCCCAAAGCTCTCAATGTCTCCGAGAGTTTGTGCTGGTTTTGGTGCAAAAGTGTCTGTCTCTGTTCAGGTTCTTAGGCTTGCTTGTTTGGACTTTTTAAATCTAATTAAATGCACAAGAGAATTAGACATAATTTGTTGGGTGACAAGATAATGCACAGGATATGGGACGTGTCAGAGGCCTGAACATTGGGAATCTGCTGCCAGATAGGTGCTTCAGCAGGAGCTGCTTTCATTCCTTGTGGGATGAGTTTTCTGTGGGAAAACTCTTCTGCCAAGCCACAGGGACGGGACTGTCTGTGAGTTTCTTTGCAGCTATCCCCATCCATCCTGCATGTTCCTCATCTGCTCTTTCGTGGATAAACAATCACTTTGCCCTGGCATCAC
Organism: Aegithalos caudatus; assembly: GCA_013389925.1. Taxonomy (NCBI): domain Eukaryota; kingdom Metazoa; phylum Chordata; class Aves; order Passeriformes; family Aegithalidae; genus Aegithalos; species Aegithalos caudatus. The sequence goes on from WEIU01023498.1 coordinate 763,541, forward strand.
TGGGAGCCATCAGCTAGTCTGTAAACCCTGTCCTTCCTTCTTCCAGGGGATATCAGAAACCTGCTCAAGTGGATCAAAGAGAATCTGTTGAAAGAGCGACCAGAGTTATTTATACAAGGGGAATCTGTGTAAGTACAAGTGTTATGAATCCTCCTTGTGTTTCTCTCTTGATCCCCACAGTTTGGGGGATTTTTCCTCTGGGGCAGATTTCCTATTGAGTAAGTCAATGACCATGAAAACACAGGATTTGCTTAAGTGTTAGTGGGAGGTATCCCACCCACACCTTGCACTGTCCACAGAGAGCATCTTTTGCACCCCTCACCCCAAATCTTTAAACCTTAAACATGAAGCAGGGCCATTTATACTTTCTCTTCATTGTCACTCGGATCAGAGATGCACCTGTATCCTCAATTCCAGGAGTTTTAGCAGGTCTGTCTGTTCCCTGCTGACATTGCTAGGACTGAAGCAGTCATTCTGAGAAATGCCAACAAATACTTCTTCTGGGAAATGTATTTTTATTATCAAAATGGGGCCAGTCTCCTGGAGGGTGGGTAGGAAAAAAAAAAAGGAAGGCAAGAGAAATGGAGCAGAGTGAGCTGTGCGAGCCATCCCTGACTGCAGGGAGGCGCTGGGGGTGTTTAACATTCGTCACAGATCTTTGTGAGCTGAAGCATGTGCCAGGTCCCCTGGTAACAGGAGAGACAATTGCAGGACACTGAAGATCAAAGAGGGGGAATCCCTTTGCTCAGAATCAGGGGCTTGGAGTGGATCCCAGATGTTTAGTGCCTCTGGTAGGGGCACCGGAATGGCTTTCCCTGCCTTCACACTGAGCTCTCTGCGCTGGAGTGTCGTGCGTGGGTTTTAATTACCTGGCTTTTCTGCATGGTACGGAAATGCAGTCATCCTGGAGCATCCTCAGGAACGGTGCCTTTTCATTCAAATGAGCTTTGGGATTACTCCTGCGTCCCCTTTATTTGATCTAGAAAGGGCACAGACTGTACCTGTTTCCACCTCCATGCTAGGATCCCTTTTTTGGCTTTATAGGCAGTCAGCTTGTGATCTGTGCTGTGACATCCCTTGTTCTTAACTATTTGTGGAGCTTTTTAGCAGCCCTGTATCCTAATTATTTTTCTCTATTCTGCAGGAGGCCAGGAATTTTGGTGCTCATCAACGAGGCAGACTGGGAACTAATGGTCTGTACTCCTTCAGTTTGACTTTTCTTTGTTGAAAATATTGCTCTCTCTGTTCTGTGGTTGCTCTCACAGAAGCTATTTCTGATTCTTGCCCCAAGCAAAGCATCTCATATTTGAGGGGGAAGGGGCAGGCTGGAATCTATCTCCTGTGCTGTGGCTGTTCAAAAGCCTGGAGCCTCTCTCTAACCTGCTGAGTCTCATCAGCCAGACAGGGTCTGAAGAGAGATCACCCTTTTTCCCTGATCTCTGGAACTGGGTTTTGCACCTCTGGCTGCTGGGCAGGTCCCCCCACATGTGGGGTAACAGCGTGGGGGACACCTGGGACCTTCAGGCCCCACACAGAACCACGTTCCCTGAAGTCAGGTATTGCCTGGCAGGTAAAGGTCACAGGGAAAATTCAACTCAAACAGGCACCTGATAAATGTCTTCCCTTCTCAGCCCACTGTTGTGCTCAGACAACAAACAGCCCCTCACCATTTCCCTGCCTCAGGCAACCACCTGTTCTGTCAAAACCCTGGTCCAGAAAGCCATGTGGGGTGATGAGCATCAGCACCGTGGCTGATCTCTCACCTTTGCTTCTGTTATGATGAAAACATCAGTCTGTCCCCTTCTGCTCTCCCTAATACTCACCATCTTTTTATGAGCTGTTTTCTCTTTGAAGCTTGTATTTGGAAATGACATTTAAACAATTTTTCATTTTTTTTTCTTGGCCTGCAGGGTGAGCTGGATTATAAACTCCAGGACCAGGATAATGTGCTTTTCATCTCAACATTGCACGGCGGGTGAACTCCTGAAAAAACAAGAGGATGTAAATCCAAATCCCTGGGAAAAAAAAAAAAAACCCAAACAAAAACCTTAACCCACCCAAACCTCTCTTGAACTGCCTGTGTCCAGTCTCTGCATCTTCCCACTGCGTTCACTTGTTCTAGACATCCAAATAAAGCCCCGCCAGCCTGCGGCCTTCTGTCCACCACAACAGCATCCACCTTTTGGTCCTCATTTCACCTCTCCTGACTGCACTTCCAGGTACCCTAACAAGCAGAGAGCACCTCAGCATGTGGGACTTTGTTTTTCTCTGACAGGAGGAAGAGGGGTACTGAACCCTGAGTAGGATAAAATGTCTTAACATGCAGTGAGGTGTTCTGATGCTGGGAACCAGGATTCTTTTAACACAATGCTTAATGTTAGTACAGTCTCTGCACCAGCCATGGGAAAGGTGAGAAAGTGCAGGGAAACAAAAGGTGCCTTGACTAGCTTTTCCATGGGGTAGCAAACACGACAGCTCCAGAGTCTTCAGAAATGACTTGCATCTTGTCTTGATATTTATTTATGGGAAGCAGGAGAGAAATAGGCTTTTTTGGTTTTGTATTTCTGATCCCTCATGCTGCTTTTATACCAGAGCTGAGGCAGGGTGAAGTACTGGCCCATGAATAATGTCAATTTATAATGATTTGGTTGGAGGGGAAACAAACCCTCACCCGGCCTGAGACAGCACAGAGTGATCAGGGCAGCAAATGATCTTTCTGTCACCGTGATAGACAGAATTGATCAGGCTGCACTGCATTCTGTGCAGGTGGGAGCTGCAGTCTGGCTGGAGAAGGGCTGGGGCTGGAGATGCACAGTGCCAAGACCTGAGAAAGTCAGTGGCTTTTAACCCCTTGTGTCAGTGGGAGGGAGAGGCTTCTTGCTGCATGCCCTGAGGAAGTGGGTGTGTGTGGTTCTGCTAGGGTATGGGTGTTGTTGGTTTTCCAGAAGTTTCCTCGGCTAGACAGACTGGCCCCTGCCAGCCAGGAGGCTACGGCAAGAGCAGAGGGATGGGCTCAGAGAGGATAGCACTGGCACCAACAGGTCTGAAACATGCTGCATGAGCTTCCAGGAGTGCCCCACCAGGATTGTCCTCCTGCACTCCCCCCTGCCCCGCTCACCTGTCCCGGCACGGGTCCGGCAGAGATCCCGGCAGCAGCTCCTGCCCGAGCCGCGACTGTCGTGGAGCAGAGGGTGCCGGTGCTCATTCGGTGCTTCTCAGGGCTGATGTGCACCGTGTACTGCCCTGAGAGCCCTGGATCTTCAGGAGCTGCTGAGGAGGTGGGGAGCAGCGGGTGCAGCAGCCCTGCTCAGGCAGCCTGGCCCAGCACAGGAGCCTCTCCCGCGCTGCGCCTGACGAGGAATTCCTCTGTCTGATGTGGAGAGTGATTCCCTCAGCTGACTTACTCCTCTCTCACGTCTACCCCTCCACAACCTGCGGAACTAAAAGCACCCACAGCCTACGATGCTTTTGCATCTAAGGAGCCCCAGCTTCAGCCCAGTGCTGATGACAAACCGATATTCAGCCTTTTCCAAATCCAGCCACAGCAACTTGAGTCCAGCTCACGCCATTTGTAAATTACACAGACGGCCACAGGCTCTTCTCTGTCCCGAGTTCCTGGCCCTTAGCTTAGATGGGCTGGGACAGTGGAAGGGGATTCCAGGTGGTGGTAGGAGCTGGTGGAAAAGCAAGGACCCCGAGTGGGGTGCGGCTTGAAATGGACTGAGACACAATGGGAAAAAGCAGGTTCATCTTCAGCTCTGCTGCCTGCCCTTCCTCTACCCTGCCTCTGTGCCTTAGGCTGGGCTTGTCTGTTTTCATCCCCCCCAGCTGTTTGCTCAGATAAGATGGGTTTCTTCCCCAGGAGCTGTTATTCCCCTTGATAGTGCAGGTAGACCCAGGTGGTTTAGCTCCTGCTGTAGTAAAAGCTGTCAATCACTGCTAAAAAAAGCTAGAAATGGGAAATGAAGGATGCCAGGGGGGTGGAGAAAAGGGGTACAGCTGAATCCTGTAACAACAACAGCAACAAAAAGTTTCTGAAATAAAAGCCTTTTAAAACATTCTCCCCCTCGAGCTTTGTCCTAGATAGGCTCTTGGTGAAATTCTGCTCGGATCTTGTAATGCTTCCCTCCTCCTCCTGGGTTTCCTTGGCAGCCCCGGCCGA
>WEIU01023498.1:776198-796099 GCA_013389925.1 Aegithalos caudatus
GGGGGGCCGCGGGCTCCGCGGGCATCCCCGCTCCTCTCGGCCCTCGCTCCGCCCTCATCCCCTGCGGGGCTGTGCTCGAGGGCTCCGGCGGAGGGCAGAGGGGCTGCCCGCGTTCAGCCTTCCCGGAGGGATGCACATGGGTGGAGTCCCGACACGGACACGGGTGGGTCCGACTGTGCTGAGCTCCCGGTCGCCTGCCCCTTCCCGCAGCTCCTCCGTGACTGGGAATTCCCGGCTGCGCTGGCGCCGCGCCCTTCCCGAAATAGTTTTCCGAGCCGGGGCTGTAAACAGCAGTTTTGTCTCCTTGCAGTCACTGCGGGTCCTGTGGGTCCCCCGCCCTCTCTGTCGCTTCTTTCAGGTGTTCCTGGATTGTTCACATCCCGACCCCTCTGCTGCGCCTGATGGAGCCCCCCGAGGGGACAGCGACAGCAGCGCCCGGGGGCACCCCTCACCCTGATGCGGGTGGGCACAGGGTGCGGCATCCCCCCGTCCCTCACCGGGGCCACCACAGCGAGAGTGCCCGGCGCTGCTGGTGGGGAGCACGGAGTGACTGCTCTACAGGAACGTGGCCAGCTCCAGGCCCGCGCTTGCTCTGGGAGCTGACGGCTTTATTTATGGATTGGGTGGAAAACCAGAAGGCTTGGTCAAACGTCCCACAGGCCCCGGGCCTGCTCTTGCCCGCGGCTCGGACACGTCACGGACACGCCTGTGGGCCTGCGAGTGGTCAGCCATGGAGGGCAGCCCGGTGGGACACGGCTCAGGGGGGTGGGCTGCCTTGGTGGGGACGACAGCCAGCACTCACCACACAAGGCCCCCTCAGCCACAAGCCTCTCTGGCCACGATCCCATTGTCCATGAGCCCCCCTGGCGATGATGCCCCCGGCAACCAGCGCCCTTGGCCATGTTCCCCCAAACGTGAGCCCCCTCACATCCCATTGCCCACCCACCCACGCCGTGCAGGCAACGTGGGGACCCAACCGTGGGCTGCCCGGGGGCACATGGGGATGCCCTGGAGCATCCTCGGGGAGGGCGTCCCGGGGTGTCCCCGGTCTCTCGCCCCCCATCCGTGGGCTATGCGGGGCTCTGCACCGATATCGACTCTATTTAAGGAAAGCTGACCCAAACTGGCCTCCGGGGCTCGCGGCGGCGGCGNCTGCGCCCTCCTCCTGCTGCTGGGCACCGGCACCAGCACCGGCACCGGCACCGGGCCAGCCCCACCGCGCCTGGTACTCGCTCTCCTGGCCCGGAACGCGCAGCACTCGCTGCCGCACTGCCTGGGAGCCCTGGAACGCTTGGACTATCCCGCGGGCAGCATCGCCCTGTGGTGAGGGAGCGGGACCCCCGGGGGTAGCCGGGACGCCGGGGGGAGCGAGCATCCCGCGGTGCGGAGAGTAGCACGGATCCTAGGGGAGGAGAGGGCTGTGGGGGAATGGGCATCTCGGGGGGAGCCGGGATGCTGGAGGCACAGGGACCGCGGGGATAACGGGGAGCCCCGGGAGAATGGGGATAGTGGGGGAGAAGGAGGGTCCTGGGGAGTAAGGGGAATGTGAGGGGAATGGAGAGCCGAGGATAGCAGGGACCCGAAGGACAATGGAGTGGGGGGGAGCTAGGGAGAGTGGGGGAACTGGGGGCTCGGGGTAATCTTGGAGTAACAGGGGCCTGGGTGGACAGAACAGATTTGAAGTAATGGGGGCCTGCGGGGGAATGGGGATCCATAGGGATACAGACCTTCGGGAGGAACAGGGACCGCTGGAAGCAGCGCCCCCAGCCCCAAAATGTTAGAGGTGGCCCTGCCCCGTGTGTGGGACCCAGCAGGGAACCGGGAGGGGCTCGGGCTGCCCCGCGGTGAAGGGGCAGGATCCCCACCTTTTCCCTGAGGAAGCTGTGGGGCTGATGAGGGAAGGGACCCCTGGGCATAAGGAGGTTCTGCATCATCAGGGACAGACGCTGCCTTCCCCTCCCTGGAGGGCTCACCCTCCTTTCCCAAAGACACCCTCAAGCCCTTTACCGTGCTGGGGGCTGGCTGGAAGAGGAGTCTCCTGTCTCCTCGTTGCGCCACTGCCGTCTCTCGGCTGAACTTGTCGGAAACTTTTCCGCAGCTGTTTTTGTGGGGGAGCTGAGGCGGGGGCTGGCAGGGGGGTCCTGGCAGGGCTGGGCCGGGGGTCAACTGCCTGCAGGGGAAGGGGGATCCTCACCTTTATCTGCTGCATCCCCCGGGAATCCCCAGCCGCAGGATGCTGCAGGGTGTTTCAAGGGCAGCCGGTGGAGCTGGGGGGACACAGATCCTGCCTTGTCCTCTGAATTCGTCAAATCCCCATGACATCAGTGGCTGGGGAATGTCCCGGGGCTCTTTGACAGGTCGAGGGTGCCAAGGAGTGTGGGAACTTGGGGTTTGGCCCAGTGCAAGGTGAGCTCAGCTCTGTCTGTGCTGGGCTCCCTGTGAACATTGTTGTGAGGACGGGTGGGAGAGTTGGGAATGGTGATGGTGCCTGGCAAAGGGAGTATTCAGGAAGAGGGATTTTTTTGCTGCCTGTTGAGTCCTTTCCTCTCACTGCTGGAGGTACTGTGGGGTGCAGGGGGGCAGGGGGACAAAGCAGCTGTGCTGCAATGCTCATGATGGGCAGTCACAAGGCTGAGGTGAGGAGAACATGTCCAGGACTGCCACTGGGCTGCAGGGATGGGGGCAGGAGCTGTGGAACAGCCTGGCTGGCAGTGGCACTGGGGAGGAAATTACCAGTTGGCGCTCTCCCTCCTGCCTGCTCAGCCTTGGTTCCTTCAAATTACATGTTACGTTCCCAAGCAAGTCTGTCACTGTTTCAGTCTTTTGGCCCTGTGAGCATTTCTGGTGCAGGGTGAGGTCCTGGTTGTCCCTTGAGGAGGACCCCCAGAGGCTGATGTCCCCTCATTGCAGGTGTGCAACAGACCACAACTTGGACAACACGACGGCCATGCTGCAGGAGTGGCTGGGGGCGGTGGGGAAGGACTATCACTCGGTGACCTGGAAGGTGCAAGAGGAGCCCAGGTGAGGCTGGGTGAGTGCTGGGTGGGGGCAGGTGTGGGCTGTGAGGGGCTCCTGGAGCAGCATCAACTCTCTTTGGCTGGGGACCAGGAGGAGCTAAGCAGAGTGGGGCTGACTCAGCCTGCCGGCATGAACAGCCTGCGCCGAGTTCCCAGCGAGGGAGGTTAACCCCTGCCTCCCCCTGCCCAGCTCCTACCCTGACGAGCTTGGTCCCAAGCACTGGAGTGACAAACGCTATGAAAACGTGATGAAGTTGAAGCAGGAAGCTCTCACCTATGCCCGGGAGCAGCAGGCAGACTACATCCTGGTAAGGGGCTTGGGGCACTGGTGGGGTGGGAGCTGAGGTGGGCTCCTCCACGTCTCCAGAACCTGTGCTGTCTCCGCAGTTTGTGGACACTGACAGTGTCCTGACCAACAACCAGACCCTCAAGTTCCTCATGGCACAGAACAAGTCAGTGGTGGCCCCCATGCTGGACTCACAGACCTTCTACTCCAACTTCTGGTGTGGCATCACACCCCAGGTACATCCCCAGAAAGCCCTGGAGAATGAGACAGCCCCGTGGTGGAGGAGCCCTCTGCCATGGAGGCATTGTGCCGGTGTGCCACAGGGATACTATCGCCGGACAGCTGACTACTTCCCCACCAAGAACCGGCAGCGTGTGGGCTGCTTCCGTGTCCCCATGGTCTATGCCACCTTCCTGATCGACCTGCGGAAGGAGGAGACCTTGCAGTTGGCTTTCTACCCACCCCATCCCAACTACACCTGGGCCTTTGACGACATCATCGTCTTTGCCTACTCCTGCCAGGAAGCTGGTGAGGGTGATGGGGGTTTTGGGGGGTGCAGGGGCTTGTGGAGCTGTGCTGCTCACCTCTCACCTGGCAGGCGCGGAGGTCCACGTGTGCAACCAGCACCACTTTGGTTACATCAATGTTCCTGTGAAGGCCCACCAGACACTGGAGGATGATCACGCCAACTTTGTGCATCTCACGCTGGAGGCCATGGGTGAGTGCTCGTGGGTGGAGAGGTCTGGAGGCCTCCAAGTCCTGACAGGGCTGTCAGCCCCAGCTCCCAGCCAGGGGAATCTGGGCTCCCTGAAGAGTGTCTCCTCTCTCCACAGTGGATGGTCCTCCGATGCAACGCTCCAGGCACATTTCTGTCCTTCCCAGGCCACTCACAAGAATGGGCTTTGATGAAGTAAGTGCCCAAGGGAGCTGCTCGTGTCCCCCTGTCCATCCCTCTGGTTGCATCCATCTCTCTGATTGCATCCATCTATGGCAAAGCCCGAGCCCCTGTCCCCATCCTGCAGTAGCCAGGCAGGCTGTGTGTCCCCCAAGACAACATGCCCCATTTTTGGGCTCTCCTCTGCTCTTCCTCCCCAGATCTTCCTAATCAACCTGGTGCGGAGGCCAGACCGGCGGCAGCGAATGCTGGCATCCCTGCAGGAGCTGGGGATCATTCCACGGGTGGTGGATGCTGTGGATGGCAGGTGACCATGGGGGGCCACTCAGCCAGTCCCCTGGTGTCACCCTGGGGAGGGGATGGGGGGTATCTGGGGGGACACCTCACTGATGCAACCCCNCCCTCCTGCCTGCTCAGCCTTGGTTCCTTCAAATTACATGTTACGTTCCCAAGCAAGTCTGTCACTGGTTCAGTCTTTTGGTCCTGTGAGCATTTCTGGTGCAGGGTGAGGTCCTGGTTGTCCCTTGAGGAGGACCCCCAGAGGCTGATGTCCCCTCATTGCAGGTGTGCAACAGACCACAACTTGGACAACACGACGGCCATGCTGCAGGAGTGGCTGGGGGCGGTGGGGAAGGACTATCACTCGGTGACCTGGAAGGTGCAAGAGGAGCCCAGGTGAGGCTGGGTGAGTGCTGGGTGGGGGCAGGTGTGGGCTGTGAGGGGCTCCTGGAGCAGCATCAACTCTCTTTGGCTGGGGACCAGGAGGAGCTAAGCAGAGTGGGGCTGACTCAGCCTGCCGGCATGAACAGCCTGCGCCGAGTTCCCAGCGAGGGAGGTTAACCCCTGCCTCCCCCTGCCCAGCTCCTACCCTGACGAGCTTGGTCCCAAGCACTGGAGTGACAAACGCTATGAAAACGTGATGAAGTTGAAGCAGGAAGCTCTCACCTATGCCCGGGAGCAGCAGGCAGACTACATCCTGGTAAGGGGCTTGGGGCACTGGTGGGGTGGGAGCTGAGGTGGGCTCCTCCACGTCTCCAGAACCTGTGCTGTCTCCGCAGTTTGTGGACACTGACAGTGTCCTGACCAACAACCAGACCCTCAAGTTCCTCATGGCACAGAACAAGTCAGTGGTGGCCCCCATGCTGGACTCACAGACCTTCTACTCCAACTTCTGGTGTGGCATCACACCCCAGGTACATCCCCAGAAAGCCCTGGAGAATGAGACAGCCCCGTGGTGGAGGAGCCCTCTGCCATGGAGGCATTGTGCCGGTGTGCCACAGGGATACTATCGCCGGACAGCTGACTACTTCCCCACCAAGAACCGGCAGCGTGTGGGCTGCTTCCGTGTCCCCATGGTCTATGCCACCTTCCTGATCGACCTGCGGAAGGAGGAGACCTTGCAGTTGGCTTTCTACCCACCCCATCCCAACTACACCTGGGCCTTTGACGACATCATCGTCTTTGCCTACTCCTGCCAGGAAGCTGGTGAGGGTGATGGGGGTTTTGGGGGGTGCAGGGGCTTGTGGAGCTGTGCTGCTCACCTCTCACCTGGCAGGCGCGGAGGTCCACGTGTGCAACCAGCACCACTTTGGTTACATCAATGTTCCTGTGAAGGCCCACCAGACACTGGAGGATGATCACGCCAACTTTGTGCATCTCACGCTGGAGGCCATGGGTGAGTGCTCGTGGGTGGAGAGGTCTGGAGGCCTCCAAGTCCTGACAGGGCTGTCAGCCCCAGCTCCCAGCCAGGGGAATCTGGGCTCCCTGAAGAGTGTCTCCTCTCTCCACAGTGGATGGTCCTCCGATGCAACGCTCCAGGCACATTTCTGTCCTTCCCAGGCCACTCACAAGAATGGGCTTTGATGAAGTAAGTGCCCAAGGGAGCTGCTCGTGTCCCCCTGTCCATCCCTCTGGTTGCATCCATCTCTCTGATTGCATCCATCTATGGCAAAGCCCGAGCCCCTGTCCCCATCCTGCAGTAGCCAGGCAGGCTGTGTGTCCCCCAAGACAACATGCCCCATTTTTGGGCTCTCCTCTGCTCTTCCTCCCCAGATCTTCCTAATCAACCTGGTGCGGAGGCCAGACCGGCGGCAGCGAATGCTGGCATCCCTGCAGGAGCTGGGGATCATTCCACGGGTGGTGGATGCTGTGGATGGCAGGTGACCATGGGGGGCCACTCAGCCAGTCCCCTGGTGTCACCCTGGGGAGGGGATGGGGGGTATCTGGGGGGACACCTCACTGATGCAACCCCCTCACCTTGCAGCACCCTTAACAGCAGTGACATCAAGGTGCTGGGTGTGGACCTGCTACCCGGGTACTACGACCCCTTCTCTGGCCGCACGCTCACCAAGGGCGAGGTTGGCTGCTTCCTCAGCCACTACAATATCTGGAAGGAGGTATGGGGCCACAGCGGCCATGGGGTCCCTGAGGGTCAACAGCAGTGGGCAGGGACCCTGTGAGTATCACAGATGTCTGGAGGACCTGGGGAGAAGGGGTGTCCTGCAGGGTCAGTGGCCCCAGTATGGCCCAGAGTGGTGCTGGGATAGGTTTGCACCTGTGTCCCTTCTCCCAGATCGTGTCCCGGAGGTTGGAGCGGGCAGTGGTGTTCGAGGATGACGTGCGCTTCGAGGCTGCCTTCCCAGCACGGCTGCAGCGGCTGATGGAGGAGCTGGAGCAGGCACAGCAGGACTGGGACCTCATGTAGGTGCTGGGGCTAGGGGGATGTGGGGTGGGGGTCCCCAAGGCTGGCTTTCACGGTTCCCTGGCCACTCCACAGCTACCTGGGGAGGAAACAGGTGAACGACGAGGATGAGGCACCTGTGCAAGGCGTGCGGAACCTGGTGGTGGCCGGGTACTCATACTGGACACTGGCCTATGCCATCTCCCACCACGGAGCACAGAAGCTGCTGGCCACCAACCCCCTCTCCAAAATGCTGCCAGTGGATGAATATCTGCCCATCATGTACGACAAGCACCCCAAGTAAGGAGCAGGTTGTGCAGGAGGGTGCTGGCCTGGCCTTGCCGGTGTGGGACAATGTGTTTCTTCTCCACTGTCACCACTTCACCCAGTTCCCCTCCCTTGCAGGCGTTACTCATGCTGGAGGAAAACATCTGTAGCATGAGCTCATTCTCAGCCGGCTGCTGCCTGGCCACTGGCCGCTGGAAAATGGCCCTCTGCCAGCATGGGATGGGGAACAGGAATGGAACTGAGGCTTGATGTGGGCCCTGCACAGTGTCTTGGCCCTATGGAAAGGGGCAGGGAGCAGCCCCCTGTACCCTGGTGCAGGGGGGCTTGTGTGGTCCCCTGCTCCTGTCTGGGGATCTCAGTCCAAATTTGGAGCACTTTCATGCCCCTCTCTGGGGTGGAGGTCAGCAGTAAGCCTTTGTCTGGGGAGGTAATTTAGAGGGTGAGTGAGCACCAGTGGGTGAGTGTCCTGGGAGAGAAGGGATTGAGAAACCCAGTAAGCAGAATGGAGAACACAGGGATCAGGCATGTAAAAGGCAGGCTGGAGGTGGACGGATGGACACATTAGTGCTCTGGATGTGCACCAGGAGCAGCTGGAAGCCCCCTGCTTGCAGGCATAACAGCACCAGACAGCCCTGTCTCAGGGCCAGCTGGATGCTGTGCCAGAGACCCACTCTGTGCCAAGAGCCTGCCCCAGCTGGTGGGGAGTGACAGGTCCTGTCCTCTCTGTAATCCCTCCACAGTCCCTGCCCAGCCTTCCTCAGCTCCATGCCTGGTACCCCACATCCCTCCCTATTCTCTGCCCTGCATGGAGCTTTCCCCAGATGATTGGTTTGGTTTTCCCAGTGCTTTTTCTCCCCTGTGCCATGCTCTGTAAACCAGTTTCTCCTCTCGGGTCTGCTCCACTTTCTCCAGCGAGGATTACAAGCGGCACTTCTCCCCACGGGACCTGCTTGTGTTTTCGGCTCACCCCCTCCTGGTTTACCCCACTCACTATGCTGGGGACAGCAACTGGCTGAGTGACACCGAGACTTCCACCATCTGGGATGATGATGCCAAGAAGACTGACTGGGTTGGCTCACAGAAGACTCTGAGGGACTCACGAGGCAATGCTGGCCACCTCCGCTCCACGGCCCGTGATGAGCTCTGATGGTGAGCAAGGCTGTGAGACCCAGGCACAGGGGACAGAGCAGCTGGGGAGCATCTCCCTGCTAGTGCCATCTTCAGATGTGTCCCACGTGCCTAGCTTGTTTTTGTCATGGGGCAGCAGATCTCCCCATCAGACTCAAAACATTGGGAAATAGCAACCAGACTGTCGCTTCCAGGTGGGAAAAGGGGTGGGGACACAGGTGTCCCATGTTAGGATGCACTGGGCTGGAGGGGACATGGGACAGGGCCCTCCATCTCCCTGAGTCCATGCTGCTTCCTCAGGTGAGGAAGGGAGGACGCTCCTTTGCCTCCTGCAAGAGTCTCCTCAGTGCGGAAAGAGCTGGGGCATCTCCCAGGGGAATATTTCACCCCAGCACTACTTGCTCCCCTCAGAAGTGGGTCTCCTTGGGGCTGTGCATCTGTGGGGTGGCCATGCAGGCAGGCAGGCAGGCAGGCGACCCACTGGCTCAGCCCCAGGGCAGCACAGACACAGTTAATGCTGGGTCAGATTTTCCCTGCCTGAGGTTGCTTGTCCTGGCAGCAGAACTGCCCTGGGAGCTGCCAGACCGGGGGAGGCTGGAAAACAGCCCTCCCACTGCCTCGGCTGCAGGCGTGAACATGTCGGGGCTGCTCCTGCCGTGACCACTAATGCCTGTGTCCACACCTCCTAGGGATGAGGGATTGTGATCCAGCTGGGAGCACCGTGGGCAAGGACCTTATACCGCCCACTCCCACTCAAGAGATGCAGCTGCCCTGGACACAGCCCCACAGGGTTCTTTGAATCTGCATGCGACGAATCCACCCAAGGCAGGATTTGCCCCAGGAAAGCCTCTCCCTGACATGTGGAGAGACTAGAGGAGCACTGTGCTCCGACTCTGCTGAGGACACATCTCCAGGACAGTCCCAAGCGATGCCAACTCTGCCAGCTCCCACCAGCCTGGACTTTGGGGAGAGGACTTTGGGCTGGCAGCTGTGGTGGCCTCCTGCCACTGACCGGGCTTGTCGTTCATGCCATGCCTGGGTGGAAGCCCAGGAGGATTAAAGCAGACTGAGCTAATGTGGTGGGTGCTGGCATTGCCCAAATTCCCAGGGCATTGCCCCACTGGGGTCACCTCGGTGCTGCAGGGCCAAGGGTCTGCCAGTTCCCCCAGCTGGGAACTTTGGGAATGAAATCTGTAAGGGGGAAAGAGAGGGAAGGAGAGAGGTGGGGTGGGGAGGAAGATTGAAGCTCACGCTTGGGGTCTGGGTGGGAAAGGTGGGTGGCATTTTCAGTCAGCTCTCCCCTGGGAATGGAGGTGATGGAGCAGCAGGTGGAGACCTTGGTAGCAGACACCCACAGTGAGATGTGGGACTACCAAGTGATTCAAGAAAGCATCATTTGGGGCAGGTTGAACAGCTACAGCAGGGACTCCTGAAGGAACACAACCAGCTCCAGATCACACAGATCTGAGTGTATCTACTGGAGAACAGGGAGAAGGAGATGGCCAAGTGCCTGTTCTGCAAGTGCAGGGTCCCAGCCTCTACAGACATGGGTGTGGAAGGGGTGACAGGGGACACTGCTGCTTCCCAGGTTTTCCCAGGCAGCCTCAGTGCTCCAGGAGGGGCTCAGAAGCTGGGGATGGAGCAGAAGGTCTGGTGCAAGGTGGAGGCAGAGGATGGAAGTGGCAGCAACACTGTGGTACACAGCAGCCAGCAAGTGTCCCAGGGCTTGTTCCAGTGCCTGCTGGGATGCAGGAGAGGAGGTACCTTTGCTCAGCAATACTTTGTTTCAGTATTCCTGGGATACAGAGCTGGGCAGGACATACTGGCACACCCAGGACTCTGGGACACAGCAGTGGTGAGGACACACTGCCTCAGTCTGCCCTCTCCACCATGAGCCGTGCAATGGGTCTGTGGGAAGCCAGAACTCCTGCAGCTGTTGGAAACTCCACGGCTTTGGCAAAAACCACTGAACTCAAAAACACTGTGAGGCCAGCCCTGAAACTTGCTGCAGCTCAGTGGGAGCAGCACGCTATGAGGTTCCAGGCTCTTTGTGCTTGCCATTTTCTCAACCAAGCTGAAATGCCTTTAGACTCTACAGAAGTAGCTCCTATTGCCCCCCATTTCTCACTAGGAGCCTCCCTCCAGAGTGTGCTGGTCAAACAGGGATGGGAACATGGATTTGAGCTGCAGTGCCAAGGACAACCCAAGCTCGGCAGGCAGCACATGGAAGAGAGGCAGGAGCAGGGCAGTTAGGATGAGGGTTTATTTAATTCCTGTGCCAAACTGAGGTATGGAGCCTCTGCAGGGGTGCAAGTGGGACACGAGCTGCCTGGATTGGTGTGAGGATGGAAGGAGGCTGCCCCAGTGCCCAGCCAGGCTGCCCGGCTGGGCCAGCTCTGCCCAGCACCACGGTCACTCCAGAGAGCTCACAGCACCCTGTCCATCGGCCACAAGGGTCCCAGGGGTTTGTGTCAGCCCCTGTCCCCCGGCTCGGCAGGCGCTCGGCTCTGGATGTGCTGCAGCAGGCAGGTCACTGCCTGCGCCAGGATCTGCTCCAGCTTCTCCCGCTCCCCAGCACTGAACGGAGACAGGACATAGTTGGGCACTGTCACATCCCCTTCTGGCCGCCCGATGCCAATCCTGAGCCGGGTCATCTCCTGCAGGGGAAAGGAAGAGAGCTGAGGGAGCTTCCCCTGAAATGTTCAGACAGAGCTAGGCAAGGGGACAGTGCTGAGAGTGAGGCTGGGCAGCAAGGGAGCAGCTCCTCATGTTTTCCAGGTGGTTTTGAGTGCTTGCTCCAAGAAACATAATTTTGGAAGAGGCTTTTGCTGGCCTGTGCTGAGATCCCAGGCTCCTGCCAGGCCTGGCAGACCCACTCAAGCTAATTGTTTCCATGTCCTCCATGTCAGTCAAACAGACAACAGCCCTCTGGGAAGAAGGGGAAGGAGAGAAGGGGGGAAAGGGAGCAGGAGCTTGTCTGAGGGGAATCAGAAAAGTGGGAGTGGGGGAACAAGCCATGCATTGAGGGGGGCACAGGATTGATCCCCTTCCACTAAGTCTCACTCACGCTGGAGTGCAAAGCACTGATGCAGGACTGGACCCCGTTGTGTCCCCTTGGGAGAGAAAGAGAAAACCCACAGTTAGTCTGTAAGAGACACCCCCCTGTATAGCCCTGGGGTCTCCTGCTGCAGGAACGTGGGAATGCGGTCCCAGCCAAGGGCTGCAGTCCCCATGTCCTGGTTCTGCGGGAACATCCATCCCTGGGGGCTCAGAGCAGTTGGCTGCGGATTTGAGGGAAGCAGGGCTAGCACAGCACATTCTGTGCACGTTGCTCTTGCCACAGCTGGTGCGTATGTGACTGAGCACCAGGGCCCAGCACCATACCTGCCCCATCCCACAGTGGAGGCTTTCCTAGGTTAAATGTCTGCAGCCTGGCCCAGGAGCTGGCGCTGGGCAGGCACTGTGGAGGCAGAGTGCTATAAAAAGCCCACGTGGTGCGGTCACTGAATCCAGCCCATAGTCGCTTCCAGGAGGCTCCCTGCCCTCCCTGCCAGGGCAGGAACTGGGAGGCTGCCCAAACAGCCAGCTGTTGCCTCTGCAATGGATCGAGCCCAGGAGAAGAGCTGAAACATTGCAAGGCTGGTGGGATGGGGCCAAGAACAGCCCATGAGCCTGTATGGGCACGTAAAAGCCTCAAACCAGCTCACAGAGTCAGAGAACTGGGGCTACCCCGTACCTTGCACTGCCTCCCAGCTTGATTGCCACCTTGCCCAGAGCCTTGTCCAGGTCATCGTGAATCAGGTAAATGTCTTCAGGACCAAGGCTGTAGATCTCAGCTTTGGAAACAGAAATACAACCCAAGAAATGAGGGGGAGACAGACTCAGCAGGCCCTGACTCTACAGGGGCTGTAGTGAGCCATGGAGGGCAGGGAGACAGCAGGGCTGTCACGGGGGGCTAGTGGCACTAGAGGCTTTGGGGCTGACCCAACTGCTCACCAGCACTGGCGACGCTGAGCCCATTGAGGTTCATGAACCTCCGTGGCTTGAGCAGCACCAGCTCCAGGCCGTGGACTGTGGCCAGGGTCACATCAGCACAGCACCGCTTGTCCACTCGCCAGCTCTCAGCCACCGCCAGCTGCCGGGCCAGCCGGTCCAGCACCTCCATGCCCACACTGTGCCGTGTGCCCCACAGCCCATAGTTGCCCAGGCCAGCCACCTGCGTGACAGGTGTCAACAGGGCTCCGACGGGCCACCATGAGGCCCCTGGCTGCTGCATGGGCATGATCCGCCCCCAGCATGTCTCCAACCTGCTCCCTCCGTGCTCCCCACAGCTGGCGGGGTCCTTACAGCCTCAATCCCCACAGCGTTCCCTTCAGTCCCTCTTCCCTCGGTGCCTCTCTCACAGCCCTGATCGCGCCGGTGCTCTCCCATGACCTGATCCCCTCCGGCACTGCCTTCACAGCCCCGCTCCCTCTGCTCGCCTCAAAGTCCTGATCCACCCTGTTCTCCTCACAGCCCCGTTCCGCCGATTCCCCGTTCCCCTCCCAGCCCAGCTCCCCGCGCTCCCCTCACAGCCTCGCTGCCCCCTCTCCCCCCCGCCCNCGGTGTCGGGGGCGGTGTCACGGTGTCGGGGGCGGTGTCAGGGGCGGTGTCACGGTGTCAGGGGCGGTGTCGGGGGCGGTGTCACGGTGTCGGGGGCGGTGTCAGGGGCGGTGTCACGGTGTCGGGGGCGGTGTCGGGGGCGGTGTCACGGTGTCGGCGGCGGTGTCGCCGCTGTGACAACGCCCCGCGGGCCGGCTGGTCCTAGAGGGGTTGCGGTGGGGACAGCGAGGCGCGTTAACGCGGCATTCCTGGGGGCCGCAGTCTGGGAACCCCCTCGAACCGGGAGAAGCTCTACAGAGGGTGCCCGAGGGACTTGCCGGAGCAGTGAATGCCCAGAACTGTGCCCCGTGTTGTGTTTGTGCCTGTTCGATCTCCACTGACCTGCCGGCCCTTGGGATACGGCTGGATGAGGGAACACATCATTCCTCACCTTCCCCAAACCATCCTTCAGCCCTGGGTGGGTCCGCACCCTGCCAGCAGGGCACAGCATTCTCCCAGGGAGGGCACTGTGACAATTCCCCAGCCCAGCAGCACATCACTGTGAAATTGCTCATCTCCCAAGTCCTAGCTGCAGTCAGGAATCCATGTAAAGACCTCAACTCTTCAATTCTTAAAAGATTTATTTTAAAATTAGAAATGCATCATATTTTTGGAAGAGGCAGAATTTTTGCCCCTGTCTTTGGGCCAGCTCTTGGGCAGCCTTTGGGTGGTGTCTAAAATCCCCAAAGCTCAGGGCTTGGAGCTGGAATGGTCCCAAGCACTGGCAGCTCATTTCCATACAGGGAACAAGCAGAGCTTTGGAAGCTTTGCAAAGTGTCCCTACACCCATCCCTTGAGCAGGATGTTCCTAGTGAGTGAGTGACTCTGGTTCCTCTGACCTCTTATTCCATAACAGCACAGAAGACATTAAAATCTGGACCACAGCCAGGCTGTGCATCCCTTGCTTGGCAATCTGAAGCATTAATCTTCTCTAGCTTGTCTCCAGGTCCCCCATTGTGACATTCCCCAGAAGCTGAATGGGTGCTGGCCCAGCCAAAGCCTGCAAGGCCTGACCAGCAGAAGGATGTACAAGAGGCTCATAGCACCAAGCCTGCTGTAGAAACCATCACTGAATAAAAGGAATTTTCAAAACCGTTAGCAGCACTGTGGGCTCCCCTGGAGGTAGGATCAGATTTTTCACGACTGGTAAAACAAGCAAGGAGTCTTTTGTTGTTTTTTTCCTGGTTTGCTACAGGGAAATCCTTTGGCCTTTAGGGAAAAGATGGATGAAAGGGTGGTAGGGGAGCCTGGCTCATGGCAAATCAGCCCTCTCCCACCTTACCCCCCTCACTTGGTGTTGAAGCTGGTCCCTACCAGCACCTATTCACAGGTAAACTGGAATGTGGGTGGCTATAAAAGCTTCCTTGAAAAGAAAGCTTTGTTGTCATGTTGAGGTGTTCACAGGAGTCAGCACCAGTACTCACGTTGTGCCAAGGAGCTGAGGCACAGCTATGCTTAAAAAGGTTTTTAAAAAAACAGTTAAAATGCTGTAAGGAAGAAATATTCTTCTGTGGGCTCAGAATCTTAATGTATAGGGTATCAACAGCTGCCAGAAGTGGGGAGAGATGTGGGTGGATGCTGTTGACAGGGTGAGATCCTCCCTGACACTGCAGACCTTCTCAGCATCTTCCCCATGTCATCAGAGATGTCTCAGGTGATAGATTCCTTACCTGGCCAAGAGTAAATCAGTAAAGTGCTTTAAATCACATAATTTGCACATGGTCCTGCAGCTGCATCGTGCAGTGGACTCCTTAGGGCTGGAGAGAATTGAGCAGGAGAGCACTTGTGCTATGGAGAGTGACACACCATTCCCACTGCTCATCACACCAGCCCTGAGTGCTTTCTAGCTCCATATGGATCTGAGAGAGGCCCTTGCCAGTGACTAGAAGAAAAAACTGATGCGAGAGGCCACTGTTTTGCAGCCTGTTGATGAGAATAATTTCTCTTCTTCTGGGAAGTAGGGGATGCTGTCAGCCACTTCCTGGACGACACCTGGGCGTACCTCGAGGCCTTGCTGGACGAGCTCACTGATGATGCACTGCTTTACATGGTGCTGCTTCAGTGGGAGGAAAGGCACAACAAAGTCAATGAGATGTTCATTAATGATCCCAGATTTCCAGAAGCCACCTGCACAAGGAAAGGAAGAGGAGGTTTTACCTTCAGAGAGTCTCTGCAATCCCTCTGCAATTCAAAGAGCTGCTTTGTGTCAAGTCAAAATACTCTGCTTGAGGAGAGATCTTGCTGGTTTTGTACAAGGAGAGGTTGTTATCAGTTGTTATCTCCCCCCCAAAACAGACTTGTTCTCCATCAGTTGTTACCTCCCCCCCAAAACAGACTTGTTCTCCAGGAATGGAAGGATTTAGCTTGTCTGGTCAGAATTTAAGCTCTTCTCCCTGTGCTAAGGGAAAAGCAAGGAGATCCAGGCAGGCAGTGGGGATCAATATAGCTCAGTGCTGTTCTGGCAAGTGTGCTGTGCTGTCTGCCAGCCCCCAGCTGCAAATACACCTTGTCTCCAAAGAACTTGGCTAAATATGGCAACAGGTCTTCTGGCTCAGAAGCTGGTTCCCTTCACCAGGAAACCTCAAGGGGATCACAGCTCCAATCCCTCAAACCCCCTTGGTCCCTTTTTGGCTGCCTGGGAGCTGGCAGGTGGTGTGGGTGACTTCCTAGAACAGGCCTGGCTGCCTGTGCTGGGCTGTGGGGCTACAGGAGGAGCTCAGCTCCATGGACTCACTCTGAGGGTTTTCAAACACGGCCTTGGAGATGGCTGGCTCCAGGTCCTGCAAGGTGATCTCCTCCCGGTCCTTGCGGGCACGCCACAGAGCCAATGTCACGTTGTTGATCTGCTCCCCTCCTGCATTGCTGCACAAGAATGAGAGGCTTATCCAGTGTGTACCCAGGAAAACGGTGTCTCAGGTGGTACCTGACACCCACCAGCCTGCAGAGTGCAAGCCAGCAGCTCCCAGCTGCCTAGCCCAAAATAACTCCTGTAGAGACAGCCAAATAACATGCAGAGGAGGCTTTTTCCCACTCTACAGATCTGTCTGTTCACAGTGAGATAGCATCTCTTGGCAGTTGTAGAGGCTCAAGGCTTGGAGAAGGAAAAGGCAAGACAAGTGTGTGCCCTGAAGTAGGTGTGAGCTCTGCCCAAATGAGCAGCAGTGAGCTGGAAGGCCCCACGGAGAGGCCTCTCTCACCTGATGAAGATGAAGATGGCTTTGCGGTAGTTGGTCCCGTACACAACCCAGGAGGGTCCCAGGAATGGGATGATCACATCAATCAGGCCGGGGTGCATCTTGTCCATCTCATCAAAGAGAAACGCTGACCGTCCACAGTTTGTCAAGTTCCCTTGGATCCAGCGCTTCAGGCTTTCCTAGGAAAAACACCCACCGAGCTGTAAGGCTCTGAGATGGCGAGGGAGGCTCAAGCACACCAGAGTAAAGGCTGAGGCAGGAGCTCTAGCAGAGCCAAAGGTGCTGAGAGCAGTGTGTCCCTGCACAGCACCACACACTTGGAGCTCAAAGACCCAGTACTGGGAAGGCCCCTTTATTCTGGGTTTCACACAGTGACTGTTTACCAGCTTTTTTTAGCCCACTGTATGTCTTTTATTACAGATTTAAAGGAGGAGGCAGCACACTAAAGCTGGAGATTCAGACTCCTACAGCTCCCCACGTTCTTCTCGTTCCCTGTTGTATCTACACAGTTCCTAGCTTCTTGCCAGCTCCTGTTCTGATGCAGAAACGTGTGCCTGCACTGACCCAGAGCAGCTCTTTATCATGGCTGAAGGTACTTCCCAACCTACACAAAACCACTCACATTGCCTGGGGGCATGTGTAACTCCTAACTGAAGCACTTCAGCCAGGAAGGGATTTACTTTTCCAAAAGCATTTCCTCTAAGGACTCAATACAACAAATAACTTCTCCAAACACCCAGAAACGAAAAGTCCAGGTATGCTGAATCCCCACTTCTGCTGGGAACCTGGCATTTTGATTTCTCTCTCTTCTCAGCTCTAAGAGACAGAATGGCACCATGGAGAGCCTGGAGCTGCTGTTAGGGAGCTGTGTGCTCTGTGAGAGGGGATTACAGGTCTGGTGATATGCAGGTTTTTACAGCCGTCAGGCTGTTTGGAAAGCAATGGGAAAATTTTAGTGCCTTTCATCTAAGCCAAGCACTTTTGTTTGTGCGTTCAAAGAGCTGTGTAAATATTTAAGAATGAGACCATGATCAGGGCAAGGACTGTTGTGGAGAGGACGAAGGCAATAACTGAGTATATCACAGTTACTAGTGGATCCTTCAGCCAGTGTATGGAGCCACTCACTCAGCTGCATTTGNAGGAGAGGTTGTTATCAGTTGTTACCTCCCCCCCAAAACAGACTTGTTCTCCATCAGTTGTTACCTCCCCCCCAAAACAGACTTGTTCTCCAGGAATGGAAGGATTTAGCTTGTCTGGTCAGAATTTAAGCTCTTCTCCCTGTGCTAAGGGAAAAGCAAGGAGATCCAGGCAGGCAGTGGGGATCAATATAGCTCAGTGCTGTTCTGGCAAGTGTGCTGTGCTGTCTGCCAGCCCCCAGCTGCAAATACACCTTGTCTCCAAAGAACTTGGCTAAATATGGCAACAGGTCTTCTGGCTCAGAAGCTGGTTCCCTTCACCAGGAAACCTCAAGGGGATCACAGCTCCAATCCCTCAAACCCCCTTGGTCCCTTTTTGGCTGCCTGGGAGCTGGCAGGTGGTGTGGGTGACTTCCTAGAACAGGCCTGGCTGCCTGTGCTGGGCTGTGGGGCTACAGGAGGAGCTCAGCTCCATGGACTCACTCTGAGGGTTTTCAAACACGGCCTTGGAGATGGCTGGCTCCAGGTCCTGCAAGGTGATCTCCTCCCGGTCCTTGCGGGCACGCCACAGAGCCAATGTCACGTTGTTGATCTGCTCCCCTCCTGCATTGCTGCACAAGAATGAGAGGCTTATCCAGTGTGTACCCAGGAAAACGGTGTCTCAGGTGGTACCTGACACCCACCAGCCTGCAGAGTGCAAGCCAGCAGCTCCCAGCTGCCTAGCCCAAAATAACTCCTGTAGAGACAGCCAAATAACATGCAGAGGAGGCTTTTTCCCACTCTACAGATCTGTCTGTTCACAGTGAGATAGCATCTCTTGGCAGTTGTAGAGGCTCAAGGCTTGGAGAAGGAAAAGGCAAGACAAGTGTGTGCCCTGAAGTAGGTGTGAGCTCTGCCCAAATGAGCAGCAGTGAGCTGGAAGGCCCCACGGAGAGGCCTCTCTCACCTGATGAAGATGAAGATGGCTTTGCGGTAGTTGGTCCCGTACACAACCCAGGAGGGTCCCAGGAATGGGATGATCACATCAATCAGGCCGGGGTGCATCTTGTCCATCTCATCAAAGAGAAACGCTGACCGTCCACAGTTTGTCAAGTTCCCTTGGATCCAGCGCTTCAGGCTTTCCTAGGAAAAACACCCACCGAACTGTAAGGCTCTGAGATGGCGAGGGAGGCTCAAGCACACCAGAGTAAAGGCTGAGGCAGGAGCTCTAGCAGAGCCAAAGGTGCTGAGAGCAGTGTGTCCCTGCACAGCACCACACACTTGGAGCTCAAAGACCCAGTACTGGGAAGGCCCCTTTATTCTGGGTTTCACACAGTGACTGTTTACCAGCTTTTTTTAGCCCACTGTATGTCTTTTATTACAGATTTAAAGGAGGAGGCAGCACACTAAAGCTGGAGATTCAGACTCCTACAGCTCCCCACGTTCTTCTCGTTCCCTGTTGTATCTACACAGTTCCTAGCTTCTTGCCAGCTCCTGTTCTGATGCAGAAACGTGTGCCTGCACTGACCCAGAGCAGCTCTTTATCATGGCTGAAGGTACTTCCCAACCTACACAAAACCACTCACATTGCCTGGGGGCATGTGTAACTCCTAACTGAAGCACTTCAGCCAGGAAGGGATTTACTTTTCCAAAAGCATTTCCTCTAAGGACTCAATACAACAAATAACTTCTCCAAACACCCAGAAACGAAAAGTCCAGGTATGCTGAATCCCCACTTCTGCTGGGAACCTGGCATTTTGATTTCTCTCTCTTCTCAGCTCTAAGAGACAGAATGGCACCATGGAGAGCCTGGAGCTGCTGTTAGGGAGCTGTGTGCTCTGTGAGAGGGGATTACAGGTCTGGTGATATGCAGGTTTTTACAGCCGTCAGGCTGTTTGGAAAGCAATGGGAAAATTTTAGTGCCTTTCATCTAAGCCAAGCACTTTTGTTTGTGCGTTCAAAGAGCTGTGTAAATATTTAAGAATGAGACCATGATCAGGGCAAGGACTGTTGTGGAGAGGACGAAGGCAATAACTGAGTATATCACAGTTACTAGTGGATCCTTCAGCCAGTGTATGGAGCCACTCACTCAGCTGCATTTGTCTGAAAGGGTAAAACAAAGAGCTTTTATTCCTACTGCACTTGGGGAAACAGCTTGAATGCATATGTCCCAAGGATCAAGAGAGACACAGCCAAACCCCCCCAGTCAAGTGGCAGGCTGAGCGGTGTCCCTTACCTTGTACTGCTCTATCAGGTCAGCGTGGGGGAAATGCACTATGGGGGAGAAGTGGTGAACATAGGGGCTCTGGAACCCCCTCTGGAAGAGGTAGCGGACGAGCATGGAGCTCACGTAGGTTTTGCCCGTTCCTGTCGAGCCGTGGAAGGACATCACGAGGGGTTTCACTGGTTTCGGGTTCTCCAGGAACTCCCTCAAGCCCTTCATCACCTGCTGCCTCACCAGAGGCTGCCCCACCAGATTCGTGGCCAAGTCAAACTCCAGACCTGAAACGACGTGAAACCAGGACTTGGAAAACGCGTATTGTCAGGGCTCATCCCATCCCTGGGGCCGCCCCGCTGGGCCGTGGTATCCCCGGTTGCCGCACGGCCGAGAGACCCCGCTCCAAGGGACGCCCTTGGGAAGGCTCTCCTGGAGAGCG
>WEIU01023498.1:796161-809767 GCA_013389925.1 Aegithalos caudatus
GGCCATGGCGGCCGCGGCTCCCGCACCGCCCGCACTACAACTCCCAGCGTGCCCCGTGTGGAGGCGGGGCCAGGAGGGGCGGGGCCAGAAGGATGGGGCTATGGGAAAGAGGCGTGACCATGTGGAAAGAGGGCGGGGCCTAGCCCGTATCGCCCCGCCCCCCACCTGGGCAGGGTCCCTGCGCCCCCCTGTCCCCTCGTGGCCTGGGGACCCGGGACCCTCACGAAGAGAACAACCTTCTGAAACAACGGCAAATGCAGGGTCCTGCACCCGGGGAGGTACAATCCCGAACACCGGAACCGGTTGGGGGCTGACACGGAAAGCAGCTCTGCAGAAAAGGACTGGGGGTCCTCGTGGACAACAAGCTGTGAGCCAGCAGTCTGCTCTGAGGGTCAACAAGGCCAGTGGGATCCTGGGGTGGATTATGAGAGTATTGCCAGCTGGTCAGGGAGGTGATCCTGCATCTCTGCTCAGCTTTATACATAAAGAGATTATATATATATNATCAATATCTCTCTATCTATCTAAGGGAGTTGCCAAGAAGATGGAGCAAGCTCTGCCCAGAAAGTTCCTGAACACAAGGGAAAAGTTCTTTATTGTGCAGTGACCATGCACTGGAATAAGATTGTCCAGAGAGGGTGTGGAGTCCACAGAGAGGTGGGACCAGATGATGCACTGTGGTCCCTTCCAACCTGAGCCATTCTGTGATTCTGTGACACCACACAGCCCTCCTCAGAAGGGCTGTCACTGGGCCACCACTGGGTCTGGGGCTGGGTTCAGCATGGTGGTTCCCCCTGTCAGCCCTCCCCATGTTCTGCTTCCCTGGAGGGCTCCTTCAAAGGACACCCACAGGACAGGGGGTCCCCTCGAGGAACGGGATAAAAGTTTATTGTATGTAAGAACCAAACCCATGAGATATGTACATGTATTTACATGACAAAAACAAATAAGCTTAATTATTTACAAGGACCATCCTTCACAACTCTGTACGTCAAGAAGTAATTGTGAAAATATATTTACACACAGGATCCAGCAACTGTGGGCAAGACGGAGATGGGAAAAAAACAAAACCAAAGGGTGAGGTAAGGGGCACCATGTGGTCATGGACCTTAGTAGGGCTGGGTGTGGAGGCCTGTGCTGGCCTGCCCAGACACTGACCCCACTCTTCAGAGTAGCACTGTGGACCCCTGGCTTCTTGTGTCCTGAAGAGGTGGGTGATAGATTTGAGGCGGCTGCTTTTCCTTCTCTTTGTCTCAAAATTGCCGACCTGTGCCTCAGTGCCTTTCTGGGCCATCTCTCCTCCTGATGCCAGGTGCCTGGTCCGTTCCCTTGCCCCACAGCCACTGGTGGGATGCAGGCTGGGAGCTGGGGGTCTCCAAGGGCCTGGGGAGGTTTACAGCTCGCTGAAGCGCACCGCTGGCTCCAGCTTGTGGGACAGGGCAGTGAGGACCTTGTCAAACTTCTCGTAGCGCTCAGCCTGGCTGCTCTCAGCCCCACGGCTGCCCCAGAGCAGTCGCAGCTGGAACTCGGTGCTGAACACTTCCAGCAGCTCCGCTTTGCCCTGGAAACCTGCAAGAAGGAGAGTCAGTTCCCTGGGATGGGATCCCCTGCACCTGTGGGATGCTCCATCCCGGTGCTGGAGCTGCACAGTGGGATTGTGGCAGAGGGAAAGGGGCTCTGCTGTCCCTACTGCTTACCCTGTAGCTTCACCTCCGCATTGGTGTGGTAGAGCCCACCGTGGTGAGCCACCATCCGTGCTGCCTCCAGGTGGGACATGACCACCTCCACGCCGTTGTCAGTGGCCTCCCAGGGCTCGGGGCTTTCTGTCAGAGCCTCATCCCGCTCCAGGAGAGTCACAAGGGGTATGATGTGGGGAAAGGTGGTGTTGGTCAGCGGTGGCCCTTCTGGGGAGAGAGACACTCTTAGGACTCTGAATGGCCCTGTGATCCTGCATCCCCCTCCTCATATCCCTGTGGAGTGTTCGTGTGGCCAAACCCTGCCATGGCCCCAGGCTGCCACTGTGCTCCCAGGAGAAGCTTTAAGGCTCAGCTGGACACAGCAGCTGCTGTGTCTGTTCGATCGTTGTGCCTGGGGCCACGGCCTTGTCCAACACCAGCTCCTCCCAGCCAGCGTTTCTGGCTGTGCTGGGAAGGGAATGCTGATGGCCACGTTCAGGCTGCATTTCTCGGGGCTGCAATGAGGAGCAGGTTTGCAGACCACAAGGCACCAGGCATTAGAGACACATGGCTTTTCATCTTTCCAACTGGCTGCCCTCTCCCTTGGTTTGGCACTCACTGCCATGCAAGCACAACGGTTTGGCTCAGCTGCTGGTTTTATTTAGTTATGAAATGCTTCCTTGGGAAGGAAGGGGCAAACAAGGCCAGACGGGCTCTGCTGAGTGCTGGGGCGGTTCAGCAGCCAGAGGGTGTCTGGCACTAGCTGGGAGAGGGTCAGAGCTCTCAAACAGTGCCCGGACAAAAGTGGGAAGGAGAAAGCAAGTGAGACAAGGGGAGTTGCTCCTGTTACCTTTCCCTTCATTCAGGCTCTTCAGGAATGGCTTAAGCTTCTTCTCATAGAGGATTGCACCCTCTGTGTGCCGCTGCCGCAGCACCATCCAGGTCTGCTCCAGCCGGGCAATCTGAAAGGAGATGGGGCAGGTAGAAGGTGCTGGGGGTAGCACAGCTTCCAGGCACCAGAACAGCCTGACCATGGAGCCACAGTCCCCAGCCTTGCCCACAACAGTGCCTGCTGCTCCCAAAAACAGCCTTTTCCACCAGTGCTCGTGGCCAGACACGGCACAGCTCTGGCACTGAGGCTGGGCTTAGGATTTCTCCCCCTGTCTGTGCCCCAGGACAGCAACTTCCCTGTGTCACAGCCGCCTTGAAGATGAGATGCAGGGAGGGGGCAGCCATTCCACCTCCTTTGTGCAGGCAGGAAGCAAGACTTCCCAGCTGGGCTCGATTTAAAATTGAATTTTAATCTCCTTTCATCTTCCAAAGGGAGCAGTGTGGCCCGGAGACGCTGCTGCCACAGCCTTGAGACTGATTTGTATTGTACCGGAGGGCAGATTCATTTCCTCCCAGGAACACAGCCCAGCACAAAACAAAAAGCCCAACCACCGAAAAACAATTGAATCCTGGCGGGACCAGGCTGTCTGCTCCGTGGAGGGGATGGCTCTTCCCCTTCCCTGCTTGCATCCCAGCGGATGTGGCCCCATGCCTCCTACCCGGGGCATTTTCCCCTTTCACCCATCCCAATGACTCTTGGAGCTTGCAGGACACAGGGAGAGGGACACATTTTGTGCAAGGGGCTGAGCCCAGGCCATGAGGACTAAAGGAGTGTCCCCGTGTACCTGTGTCATTTCCAGAGCGCTCATTACAGCTGCAAAACTGAACATGTTCCCCATGGTGCTCTTCAGCTCGGCAGCCAGCTGGATGGTTTTGTGGAGTAGGGCTGCCCGCTCCTCCATGCTGCCTGTGCAGCCCAAGATGTCCACAGCAATCATGATGGACATGGTGTGAAACCTGCCAAGGGGCGAGACACAGAGTGGGGTCAGCACAGGGAGGGGGAATGCTCTGGGGGCTTAGACTGGGCTCCTCCTCTCCCCTCCCCTGTGCCAGCCTGGGAACACCCAGGGGAGCTGGACCAGGCCGTGCAGGGCAGCCCAGTGGGCTCATTTTGGCCCTGCTGTGCCGTACCGTTCCAGCAGGTCCAGGCGGAGCTGGTGGCCGTGGGGAAGGGTGAGCAGCTCCATGCCAGAGCTCACCCCCATGAGCCGCTGCATCTCCACTGTCACACCCAATATCCGGGCAACCTGGCAAGGAAGGTGAAAGCTGATTAGACCTTTGTTAATTGAGAGGCTGGCGTCCTCAGGCAGCCTCTTGCCCCAGCCCAGCCTCTGCCTGCCCTGGCTGATATACCACAGCAGAGCCCAGCAGGGATGCTCCAACGGTCAGCTGTTGTCTGATGTTCAGGGATGCACTGATCCCTGCCAACCCAAATCAATCGGAGGGCAGCGCTGCCCATCCCTCCCCTCCAGGCCCTGGCCATACCAGGCAGTCCACTTTGGTGATGTGTTTGGCCAGTGTCTTCACATCCACCTCTGCCAGCAGCTCTTTGACCTTCTTTAGCACAGTCATCTCCAGAGGTTTGTTATCCAGGGGGATGAGCAGGGACTGGAAGGCAGCAGGGTTGAAGGAGGAGGTTTTTTCCATGGTGGGGGGCACAAAGCCCATGTAGTCCAGCTCTGCTTTCAGCCTCTGCCCTGCCTCTGCTTCCCCAGAGCTGTTCTCCACAGTCCCTCTCTGTCCTTCCTCCACCTTTAGCCTCTCCACGTAGCTCTTTGTTGGTAGCTGCCTGGTGTCGTGGGCTGGCCGGTCCCTGCTGATGGGCGAGGTGGGGTGCAGCTGGCAGTAGTGCCCCGTGTCGGGGTCGCTGTAGCTGTTCACGGAGGGAGAGGGGGAGGCACGGGCATACCCATGGCAGGGAGTCGAATGGGAGCTGTGGGTGGGGTCTGGAAGAGGTTTGCTGTTGTTCCCGTGGCACAGTTGGGGTTCGCTGGACCTTCTTATGACCGGAGAGGCTGGGGTGATTCCAGATGCTTGGCAGGCATGTGGCTTTAGCCGTGTGACTGTAGGGAGCAGAGGAGACACTTAGCAAAGCCTGAAGATGCACACATGCATAGGGACTGCAGATGGAGCAGCCCAGGGACACGGGGCTCAGGGGAAACCTCTCTGCCAAAACAGAACAACCCGGTCCCAGGACAGCTGCACAACAATGCAGCCGAGGACTGGCTGAGGTCCTGTCCCTAAGCTCTCCCTCCTCAGGTCCCTGCATCACAGCAGTGCCAAGTCCAGTCTGATCCACAGCCCTACTGTCCCCAGAGGGATGGAGGGGCAATGCCTACCTGTGCTGTAGGCAGCTGATGCTGGGTTCTCAGAGATGGGGGACATCGGGGAGTGCAGGTCTTGGATCTGGTCCACGCTGACAGCACAGTTGCGAATGATGTCTCTGTGGTGGGGCAGGGACACGCTGGGGAGGGGGCAGAGGGCACAGGTTAGTCCCTTAAAGCAGGGTCTGGGTAAGCACAGAGAGGCTGGGATGAGGAATTGCTGCCTCAACATCTCCCTTGGATCATCAGCTCCTTCCACAACTACTCATAAGTTCAGCTGGAGGAGTGAGCAGATAGTCCCTGCAGCAGCTGGGAGCAGAAGGGGTCACTACCCACTGACCCCCATAAATCAGAGACAGTCCTGCCTGCAGGGACACTGATCCTACAGAGGAGAGGAGAGCAATGTAACAGTATGCCACACCAATCCAAGGTACTTGGGATGGGATGAGTTTGGTACCCTGCAGGGTGCTGTGGGGAAGTGAATCTAGCAAAGAAGTCATGGACTGTAGTTTTCTAGGGTTGTGCTGCAAAGTGGTATCTGTCACTGTGTTACTCTATTTCTGCCTGGGAGCTGTGCTGGGCAGGTTAGGTGAACTGCTGCTCTGACCCAAAGCTTAGAACTGGAAAGTGCCTGGAAACAGGACTTGGGAAGTTACTAACAAGGTCTTGGGCTGGTGAGGCAGCAAAGGGTGGCCTGATCCAAACACTGTGTGCCAATGGTGCTGCAAAACAGGCTGAGTGCAGGGAGGGTTGCAAGGAGTTAGGGCAGGTAATTCACTGGCCTCCCTGCTGTGGGTGAGGGCTGGGCTGCTGTGATGTGTTTGGTCTTGAGCACTGTGCCTCAGCAGTGGGAGGAGGATGGGACAGCAGTGGTGGTGATAAGGGATTTGGGGAAAATGTGAGTGATGAGGAAAGACTGATGGATCTGGGCTCTTCTTCTGGAAACACATAAGCTCTTCTGGAAGTTTGAGTGTTTTCCTTTTCCCAGCCATAACAGTTGGTTGCCTGTTTTCTGCTGGTGCATTCTCACCCTGCCCTTGGGCTCAGAAGGTCAGGGTGACGAGAAAGCAGCTTGGCTTAACAACAGGCTGTGTCCTGCTGGAGGCAGGGGTAGATGAGTCTGCCCTTGGCTGCTGAATGTGAGGATATGTGTGTGGCCCTGCCTTCCCTGCAGGGCTCTGGGCAGCCTGGGACTGCCAAAAGTGAGCCATACAAAGGAAGTCTCCTCCTCCACCTCTGGAGAAGCCCAGCTGGCCAAGGTTAATGTGAACAGCTCAGCCTTTGAAGGCTGTGATCCAGGGTCTGTGCAGACTCCATCAGCACAGACCCATCAGTCTCCTCCTGCCCATCAGGCTTTTAGCTCTGCTTGGTAACTCCTTGCAAATGCTGAATGGAAAGGGCTCTGAAATTAAAAGGGCCATTCAAAACCAAACAAGTGCTGTCTTGGTGTCTGGGACTGACTCTCCCCTCATGTTTGCCTGGGAAAGCTCAGCTCCATGGCTCTAACAAGCCCTGACATGCTGGTAATCCCAAACTGGGTGATTGTAAAACACTCTCTGGCTTCTGGCCTGCGATGCTAAAGTAATGTCTGCTTGCTGGGCGCCTGCTGAGGTAGCTCAGCATGGCCAGCAGCCAGCCTGGGAGAAATCCCAGGAGAATCCCAATTTCAGGTGAGTACTGGCTCTTCCCCCCATGCCACTGCTAGTCTCTCTCTTCCATCCCTGATCCCCAGTGAGCAGTGACTGAGCACATCCTGCCTCATTCCTGAAGCTGATCCTCCGCTTTAGCTGAGCTGGGATGAGACCGCACGCTCACCTGGTTGGGCACCCCTCAGCCCTGGTGACCTTGTCTGCGGTCAGACCGTCTGTCATGGTGATGCTCCTCCTCTTGATGTGCCCCCCTTTCTGCGTGGAGGGGCTGTGGGGTCCGCCATGCTTCCCGTTGGCCAGCCCATAGCTGGCTTCCAGGTAACGCAGCGGGAAGGTGCGGTTGATGGGGCAGTAGATGATGGCCCCGCTCTGCTCCGAGATGGCCTTGCGGTTGCCCACGTAGAAGCGGACGAGGGCGGGCACGTTGTCAAAGCTCTCCTGCTCGAAGAGGTACTGCACGCGGGTATGGCCGTCGCTGGACTTGACGGTCACCTTGTTGATCTTGAAGTGCAGCGGCTCGTTGCGCCAGCGGCACGTCAGCACGTAGTCACCCAGGCTGGTGAGCGAGTCGCGGATGAGGAAGTCGCCGTTCCTCTGCACGAGGCTCTCGGACACCTGTCAGGGGGACAGGGCACAGCTCAGCCACAGCCACGCTGGATGGACCACAGGGCATGAGTGGGTGCTCTGCTGGTGTTGTTTGGGGCACTGGGTGTTCCCCTTGCCCCTAGCTCTGAGCCACAAGAGGGCATTTGCCGTGGCAAAATCAGGCAGCTCAGAGCTAATGAAGCCCTTGCCCAGCCCTTGTCCTCCAGTTTCCCAGGAGGACAGGCTGGTGATTCTGTGTGGGCTCAGAGTGCTCACCCACAACATTCCAAGTCAAGGGGGCCCAGAGCCACCCACCGTCCCCATCTCACCTCCCGGGGGATGCGGCCGTGGTACCAAGCATGGCTGCGCAGGTCGGTGCTGCTCAGCTTCAGCTCCTCTTCCAGCTCCTTGTGAAGCTTTTCTGGTGATGAGTCGAGAATGTATTTCTCCTTGGAGAACTGTACAGGAGAAGAGAGAGTGTTAGGCAGTGCAGCAGTGCAGTGACTGGGGAGGGAAGGGCTGGCAGGATCCCCATGTGGGGACTGCTGCCAGGAGCACAGCTGTCCCCAAAGGCCAGGTAACTCAGCTGTGTGTGAGGATTACTGCTTGTGGCAAAGGATGTAGTAATGTGCCTGTTGATGGCTAGGTCCTGTCACCAGGAGCACTTGGAGGGTCTGCTGGTGGCATGTCCCTATTGTGCCTGGCCGCCCTGTGCCTGCTGTGCTGCCCCTATACCCCAACAAAGAGCTGAGTGTGGTTAGGCAAGAGAAAACCCCTTAAACATCTCTGGGGCTGAACTGCCATTAGAAGCACTCTTTCAGGAGGAAGCCTGCATTATTGCTTCTCCTTGAACCATCTACCACAGTTCCCCTTTCAAAGGGTTAACTCAGTGTTTAGCCTGATGGCAGCATAAATAGTAATGACAAATGAAAAGGGAACCTTCTACATCGAAATTAGCTTTTAGAAATTAGCTTTCACCAGCACTGGTGCACCTGAGCCTGGAGGATGCAATTTGCCTCCTCCTTTCCCCTGGAGAGATAAGGGATGATGGCATCATGTGTCTGTTAGCTGGAGCCTGCCTGCATCCCTCTCTGCCTGCTGCTGGGCCAGTATTCCCAGAGGGCAGCTGCTGGCATGGTGGAGGCAGTGGATGTCTGGGGACGTGAGCACAGGTTTGGGGTTCCTGTGTGCTGCACAGGAGGCCAGTTCTCCTGGTTGACACAATGGCTTTGAGGTGATCCTGCTGTGGTACCGACACAGCTGCATGATGGAGCCAGGGCCTGGGAGCCAAAACTCCTGGGTTCCCTCCATATCCCAGATGTGTCCTGAGGGGGGTTTGTGTGACACTGCCATGGACTAAGAAGTTTAGATGGGGCTACTGGGGTGTCCTGTTCCTCTGCTCCCATGAGTGAGGGTGGCTGGGTGGCCTGGCTCGCCTCTGGTGGCAGTGCCAGTTGTATGTAAGGAGGCAGCGAGGGCTGGCCCAGCTCCCTGGTGCCTGTTGGGGCAGGATTCTGGTATTGTCTCACAGGACAGGCATGGGCTTGAAGCCCTGCTGACACTGCTCTGGCACTGCCAGAGGAGCAGGCTGGCACTCATGGCTGGCCTTGTGTGGCACCTGGTTCCCCAGAGCATAGGGGGTTGCAGCCCCATGCCAACACCTCAGGGACTTGCCTTAGAGCTGACCTCTGCCCAATGCCTCATCCTCTGTGTCCTGTATTGATTCCCTCTGCTCCTCTACTGATTGTGAGCAAGGGAAAGTGTAGAGCACTGTGCTGCTGTCTTGCCTTGTACCCACTGCTCTTGCAGCATTCTTGGGACCCCATGGGGTCCCTCAGCAGGACCTGACCCCACACCTCTCCTTCCCTAGAGGATATGTTCCATCCCTCCTGGTAGCTGCATTCATTGGCCAAACCAGGCAGAGATCCTGTCCTGGGGACCCTGCTCCAGCCTGGAGAGCTAGAAGGAGGCAATGGCAGAGGGCCTGTGCAATGGACTGTGCTCTCCAGGGCTTGCTCTGACCAGCCTGGATCTGCCTTTATTCCTCCTTTCCCAACTCCTGTCAAGTCAAAGGTGGCGGGAGAGTGGAAGCAGCCTACAAAAACAGTGTGGATTGAACTCTGATTTGTTCATCTAACCATATTTATTCTCCCTATGAGAGGGTCCTGGAGGGATTGGAGCTGCAGGGATGTGTGGATTGTCCCCCCCTGACCAAGGGCTGCAGGGAGCTGAGCACTTGCTGCTGCTCTGGGCCCTCCTGGAGACAAAGCCACCGGTGCTGCTGAGCCCGGTGAAAAATAAACGGTAGCTGGCGGATGCTGCAGGGGTCCGGCTGCCTCCTGGGGGGCCCAGGCCGAGCAGATCCTGTTTCCATGGTGATAAATCCATTGCCACGGAGCAGACCTGGCTTGGCCAAGGGGTGGTGGGGGACCCTTGACTGCAGCACCCTCTCTGTGACATGGTTTCCCCCAAACTGGGGCATGAAGAGACCCCCCAGGAACCTCTGCTGTCTGTGCAGGTGAAAGTCACCAGAGTCGAGCTGGGAGCAGTTTGGATTACAGCTCTCCCCCCACCACCCCTGGAGCAGGGATTAGTGCCTGTTCTGCTCAGCATTGTACATCTGGGTTTTCCTCCAAATCCTCCCCATGTAAATGTGCAGGGTAACAAAAACACAAGCCCAGCTGAGCAGTGCCCGGTGCCTCCAAGCCCGGATTTGGGCAGCAGCTGGCTGGCATCCATGCCAGGAGCCATGAGCTAAGCTAGCAGGAGAGAACAGGAGGTTTGGGAGAGGCAAGGAAGGTTTTGCATCTTGCAGATGGGGGAGGGAGCCCAGTTGTGAGCAGAGACTGTCAGAAGCCACCTTCTCCAGACATGTGGAGGGGCACAGTTCCTTCAGCTCCTTGCCTGGGTAGTGAGATCCCACCCGATTTGCACGGCCACCAAGAAACCACTGCTTGGAGTGACTGTCAGGCTATAATGGCTGGGGAAGCAGCACGAGACTGATCACGGGGAGCCCTTTTCCTTGGTGTGATGTAACTGAGACCTTGCTGTGAGTCTCTCACACCACTCCAACACGCTGCCACGATCACCTGTGTGCTCCTCCTCCCGTGTGGGAACTGTGCTCCCCACGGGCGCTCGGTGCAGAAGACCCCTGTGCTGCGCAGGGCCGCGTTTCCTGCGGAGCCCCTCAGCAGCGCTGGAGTTTCCCCGGCTCCGTCGGGAGCGTGTCTGGAAGGAGCCGGGCTCGCAGGCTGCCAGCTGGCCCGGCGCCGAGGCGCTGGCAGGGCCCGGCACAGCCCGGCCCGGCGCTGTCAGGAGCGTACAAGCAGATGTCTGAAAAGGCATCGCTGGGCGCTCCCGGCCGTGCCAAGGGAACGTCTAAAGGCGCACGGCCCCATGTGAGGTCTCGCATATTCCTGGGTTGGGTGTGGGGAAAAGCCTGGACTCCCATTAGGATCTGGCTGGAGTGCATGGTGCTGGGCTCTAGCATGAAGAACCCCAAGGCATCTTCCAGCTAAGCAGGAAGAAATGGGGATTAGAGTGGTTCTCCAAACCAGCCATACCAGATAAACCAGCTTGAAATCTGCCAGAGATGATGCCAAGCTTTGCTTGAGGAATCCCAAACAGCAGCCAAGCTGGCTAGGCTGGAGAAAGGAGAGTGCCCCAATGGGCTGTTTCACAGTCCTGGGGCTGGGGAATCCTCTGGAGCAGCCATGCAATGGGGCAGCTGCCATGAGAAGGCAATTCCTGAGGCTCTCCATCCTTGCCTGCTTCCCTGACTCTCTATGCTGCTTTCTTGATGGAGGACGTGCTTCCCAGCTGAGTGGCAAGGATGGAACTGGTAATGGAAGGGCAAGAGCTGCAGGGATGGAGGGTGCTGATGGCTGTGGTATGTATAAAACAGCAGCTGTCACTCAGCCTGCTCTAAGGAGAGCTTCAAAGGCTGGCATTTGGCTTTCTATCCTGGCAGAGGTAATCTTATGAAACTGGAGTGATTTCCATTCTGCTTTTCTGCTCTCCCCTCCCAACCTGGAGGAGTTGCAGATGAGGATGAAGTCAGCTTGGAGAGCAAGGTGTACTCACACCCCACCCTGCTGATAACATCTGACTAACCCCAAGGCACCAAGCACATCTGTTCTCCCTCCTGCTCATGCTGCCTACCCTGTGCTGGGACCCTCACTAGGGAAATCCCAGCCCCTTCTGGAGTTCTCCACCCCTTCTCTGGCTGCTGGAGCAGCTCTGGGATCTGGGGAGCAGAACTGTGAGGAAATGGAGTAACAAGCCATTGGGAACAAATGTGGACAAATTGGGACACAAAAGTGTCTGGGGAAAGCCACAGACTTGCATGAGGGGTCTTCTCTGCTTTTTCCACACCTGGCAATGGGCTACTTCAGTGATGCATTTTGGAGCAAACTTCCTTGCTGAGCATCATGGCAAACCCAAGAACCATTCTGCCTGCCTGATGCAGGACTGCTGCAATTACCAGTCCAGGCACCACCCAAAATTGGTTACTCCACCCTGCACGACCACCAGAAAATCCCATCACAAACAATCCCCAGGTTGTTATGGGCTTGCTCTCAGTCTGCATGTCCTGCTGTGAGCCAGTCTGTCCTGCTGATCTTGATATCCATATGGAAAAGAAATCACTTATTCCTCTGTTCTCTCTTGCAATGAGTCTAGGAACCTAAATGGCCTCTGAGAAGGCATCAGCCTATCTGCCCACCCCATAGGTGACCGAAGGCATCTCTTGATTATGTCACATCTCCATTAGTCCTCACAGAAGGCAGATCTTGGCTCAAGATCTTTGTTCTGAAGTTCAAAGCCCTTCCCTAGGACTAGTCCTGGTTACCCTCATGGTCTCCTCTCCCCTTGCCCATGCTCCTTTGTGGCAGCTCTGGAGCAATTCTATCTCACTGGCAGGGGTGGGGTGCAGCTGGGGTTGATGGCCAGGAACATCTGGGTGCTCTAAGGTGGAACAAGCACCCCAGGCTGTGTGTCAGGGTGGCGGCGTTTGCTGCTACTGCCACCCCGGGGGAGCAGGTCTCCAATGCAGTGATGCCGTGTGTGTACACACATTTCCATCCATCTATATATTACTTATCTCACTCCAAGACGGCGGCAGCGGCTGCTGCTGCATCCCTTTTCGGAGCTGCTATTGGCCAGAAATGATGTCAGTGCTTCCCAGGCTGGGTGCACCGCCATTGGCGGTGAGCAGGGATGCGGCTGTCAGCTGGAAGTGCTCCAGTCATTCATGGGGACTTCAGTGTGTGTTTGCTGGGCACGCTTGGACACAAATAGATGGTGAGAGATCTGGCAGAGCCAGGTGAGCACTTAGGGCTTCACTTTTAACTCTTTCTGGGGTTGGGATGGAGTGCCCTTCATCCTTTCTCACATCCCCACATGAGAGCCAGATGCTCACCTGTCCCTCCCTTGTTCTGGCAGCAGCTGGCTGAAAGCACCCGCTCACCCCCTGCAATGTGCAGCCCAAGGGCATGTCCTCATGTTGCTCAGTGGCCTTTGGACAACTGGAAAAAGCTCTGCTGCTTTTTTCTCTTCACCCCCACCAGCAATCAAAATCCCTGGCTTTGCGCTGAGATCAGCCGCAATCATGACAAGACTTGAAATGCTGCTTCTGGGCTCCGTCTTACCCAGAATAATCTCTCAAGCTCTGCACCTACCTCGCTCAGCAAGAGTACTGAATAAAACTGCCAGCTCTCTTGGCTGCCGGCTCCCTTCTAACTTGCAGTATACTACAGCTCGTGCTTCAGAGCCTGCTTGGCTCCTGCAGTCCTAAACACCTTTGCTCTCGAACTCAGTAAATGAAGGAACCAATTCCCAGCACCATGCCCCCCTTGTGCAAATGCCAGAGTCCAAAAATAGGACACCTACACTCGTGCCCAGACAGTGGCAGTGCTGGAACCACCACAGGACAGGTGACAGATGGATCCCAGCTTTCTCCCACCAGTCAGACCTGTGCAGTGCAGCACAGAGGTGGAGACCCGGGCCAAGAAGCTTTCGTGTTCATCTGGGCTGGATCTCCCTCCTGTGCTCAGTGATGCTCCGGGCACATGCCACCTTTTAGGGGATGCTAAATGCTCCCCTTCATGAGGTCTGCTGCAGGTGAGGGCTCCCCGCAGAGACTTTTCTGCCTGTCAAAGCGCTCGTCTGGGGAGATGTGGTGGCTTTGGCTGCAAGGGGGGCCGAGCTCTGCCCCCGACCCGGTGCTCGGCTCACCCCGCACTCGCTGCCGCCTCGTTGAGAGCGGCCGGCGCGCTGCCCGCACCAGCTTCGTGTGAGTGGGGGCACCGCAGGACTCCCCGGGAAGCTCCCCCGCTCTCCAGCGCTGCACCCGGGGGTCAAAACATCTCCCGGTGGGTGCTTGGCCGGGGATCCCCCGTACGCTTCCCCTCCCACTGCCCCCGCCGCCTTCCCCACGCGTGCGGCTGCCCGGCGGCACCGCGGGGGCTCCGCGCCGAGCGCA
>WEIU01023498.1:809807-828950 GCA_013389925.1 Aegithalos caudatus
GCCCCGGCCCGCCCCTGGGGGCCGCCTCGGCTCCGGGGAACCGAGGAAGCGGCACCTCGGGGGAAAGCGGTACCCCGGCTGTCTGCGCCCTGCGGGGGAACTGGGAACCAGCTCCTCCGAGGAGAACCCACGCTCCCGTGCCACAAAGGGAACCGGCATCCCTGAGGGGATCGGGCATCGCGGCTGCCTGTGCTCTGAGGGGAACTGGGAACCAGCTCCTCCGAGAGGAACCGGCACTCCCTGTCGCAAAGGGAACAGGCATCCCTGAGGGGATCAGGCATCCCTGAAGGGAAGCGCCAATCCTATGTTGCGAAGGGAAGCAGCATCCCTCAGGGCATCAGGCACCCCGGCTGCCTGTGCCTTGAAGAGAACAGGCACCTCTGGGGGCATCGGGCATCCCTGAAGGGAGCCGGCACCCTGGTTGCCCATGCTCTGAGTGGGACTGGTTCCTCTGGGGTGAGTCAGCTCCTCAGAGGGGAACAGACACCCCTGAGAGGAACCAGCACCTCTGGCTGCCTGTGCTCTGAGAGAAACTGGCTCCTCTGAGGGGCTCAGACCTCCTGAAGGGACCCAGCACCCCTTTTTTCCCCATCCCAAATCTGCCTGCTCTCCTCAGTGATGCCCATGAGTCAGGGGCAGCCTTGTCCCCTCTTGTGTATCCTGTCTTCCTTCACCCCCACAGGGTGATACCTTTCTGAGGGATACACCAGTGCCCACCTCACACGGCAGGGAGCCAGCTGCCTGCTTCCTGTGTAGGCTGTCTCTGACTTGTGTTTAATTAAGGCTCTGCTTCGGTTTAATTAAGGCCACAGTATCACGTATGGGATGTGCAAGGCAGCACTGATGACTCAAAGCATTGCTCCAGCCTTGACTCCTGAATAAATCCCCCAAACCCCTGCCTAAACCCACTGTCGGCAGCTGCTCTGTGCTGGAGACAGGCAAGGGCTCCCCCAGCCCTGGCAGTGACTAGGACCTACACCTTGCTGTTCTCCTTCCACATCTATCCTGCACTGCACGGCCGGGATCTGGCTGTGCTTCGGTAACCGGGGGCTTCACCTTCCCATCTGCAAAACGTGTCCTGGCCCAAGGAGCCCCGTGCCTCCCAGGCAATGCTGTGACCTCGGAGAGGTATTCCTGCTGCCACCGACCACAGAACCCTGCAGCCTTCCTGCTAATTAATTCAGACGAGCCCCTCACATTACCAGGCAAGGAGACAGCATCCGAGGCTGATGAGACACAGGTCCCTGCCTGAGCAAGCAGCTCTTCCGCGCAGAACAAAGAGCTCAGAGGCGCTGGCCGGGCTCTCAGTCTGCCCCTGGTTTTGCAGGGGAGAGAGGAGACAGGAGAGCAGCACGGCTGAACAGCAGGACAGGGCTGAGGCATGGGAGAACTGGTGGCAGCACACAGTCTGCCTGCAGGCAGGGAACATGGGGCAGCAGGTCCCACGGGTCTCATGGGTGCCTGCAACCCCACCAGCATGGGCAGGGAGCACGGACTCTCCTCCTCCCCTCCTGTCTGGGGCTGAGGGACAGAGCAGATGGCACTGTGCAGGGACATGCTGCTCCAAAAAGATGCGATGGTGAATCATCCTCCTGCCAGGGCTTCTTCCCTGTGATAGGCTCTGTAGTTTCCTATGAGGCTTTCACCAAAAAGCGAGCGGGGTGCTGCAGGGTAAAGTCCTCCAGCTGTGACTGTGCTGCCCCTGCTCACAGGGAAGCTGAAAATCCCTGATTGAGCTCTCATAGGATGTGTGACAGCTTTACTGGTTGCTGCTCTCCCAAAGGGTAAACGTCCTTCTGCAGCTCCTTCACCTGCACAAAGGCCAAAGCTGGGGTGGCTGGGATGTGGAAATAGAGAGCTGCGTGTGCAGATCCCCAGGCAGCTTGGAAATACCAGCCCTTAGGCTATTATTAAAGCACATTAATTACCAAGTGCTTATTGATCCTGGCTTTCCAACCCTCTCTAGCTCCTGGTTGCACGTCTAATCAGGCCAGGCTTGGTGATAGGAGCACTGGCCCTGGCCATTTTGCAGCTGCAGCTCAAGGGATGATGATTGGCAGATCCTTGGTGCACACCTGGACACAGATCTGCCTGTCAACCTTTGCTCATGAGGCCTTTGCAACACATCCTCTCCCTCTTCCTGACTCTCTCCTTCACCAGGTCTTTTCTTCCTCTTTCCTTTGCTAATCCCTCACCAGTGTTTCAGCTCTGCTTATTTCCCTCCCAGCTACACTGACCAGTGGCAGATACCAACCCCATCCTCCCTTGATCCAAAGGCAGGCACAGCAGCCTCTTTCCCACCCTAAATCCTGCAGGACCTGGGGCTGAACACTGCTGGGTGCTGAGCACCCTGCAGCTGCACGGGCTGCCAGCCAGGCACAGCGCCTGCAATCAGCTGGAGTGTCCCTGTCATCCCGGTCACTCACACTCCAGATAATTACTGATTTGACTAAAATAGCTGCTGTCACTGCAGCCATCAGTTGCTTCACTGACCAAAGGGAAGTGGTGTATAAATCACAGCCCATGGGCTGTTTCTGGACACCATGGGGATGGATGAGAAATAAAGGCCAGATAGCTCAGGTCTGGGATCTGACTAGATGGTAGGAAATTCTCCTGGCTCACCAAAAAGTACTTGATCCCAAAGGCAGAGCCATATCCATTGCTCTCCAGGTCTATTAAATCATGAGCTGTAACATGTGTCCATCTCTGGGTGCACACACTGACAGTGCCAGGGAAAACACCCCAAACTATTCTGTTCCTCCCCTTACCCTTCCTTGCTCTCACAGGACTTGTCTGTATGATCTGGAGTTTCTCTGCACATCCTGAGGTCCCCACACCAGGGCCCTTCCCTGCATTGGCTTTGCAGGGGAAAATGAACTACATCACAGCCAGACCCAATACGCCCAGTGAGAGCTTTGTTGTCCTGGCACATGTCCCACTTCCAGCCCTGTGAGCTCCCACTCTGCCAGTCCCACATGGCTTAAGGGCGCAGAGAGGAGAACACCCCACCCGCGGGATTGCTCTGCTACACATCAAAAACCTCATCTGACCCCAGTGCCTAGAGGCTGCCAGCTGCCAGACTCGGCATGTGGGGTCCTCATTAGCCCCAGGGATGGACACACAGGGAGGTGACCCCTGTTGGAAGCAGCAGATGAGCTCAGGGTCCAGCCAGCTCTCTCCCAAGCTTGCCGGTTGGTGCTGCCACAGGGGGTTCTCACATTTCCATGTCTGGCTACAGCCACCACCAGGAGCCCCAAGTCCAAAAGATGAAGGTGCAGGGCTCTGTGTTAATTAGACCACCCAAGCTGGGTACCTCAAGTCACTTCTCAACAACCCCAACTGCCCTGTGGCAGACTAGATTAGATCCCCACTGGGAAACTGGACTCAGGAAGCTCCAACTCTCCTTAAACAAACACCCCAAAGGCCCTGGCATGGCAGTGACCACCCTGTCACTTCAGTGCCCAAAGCTCACAGCACCCCTGCCACCACTCCTCTGTGCCTGCCCAGCGCCCCATCGTGCCAGCAGCCTCCTGCAAAAGGGCCACTCTCCTCCAGAGCCAGGCGCCTCACTAATGAATTTCTGGCCAGACATGAAGAGTCCTCAGGAATGTTAATAGTTTGCTGAGGATAAGCAAAAGATTTGGAGAGATTTACACCAACTTTCATGTGACAGCCACGAAAGTGGCTCAAACCCTTCCGTCTCTTTACGTGGGGGTGGAGGGAGGAGGCTGAGTCTGTGGGCGTTCACAAGTGTCTGGGAACATGAAATGCAAGCAGCTCCTGTGGGAACAGCACTGGGGTGACCACGTAGGTTTGTGTCTCCTCTGTCTTCCCTGGCCTTGCCAGAAATATCTTCCAGGGCCAAAGAGAGAGCCCAGAGGGGAGGGGGATACAGAACTGAGCAGCCTGCTGGTGTAAGACCTGGATGATTCCAGGGCCACCATCCCCTCTCCACCCCTGGCACCCAGCTGGGACAAGCTGTGATTACATTCTGTGTCTTACCTTTACGTATTCACTGCCAGACTCCAGGCCATCATGGTGGCTAAAAGGAAGAGGAACAATAAAAATATATAAGTAAAGGGCAGTAAGTTGTGACATTCAGGTCGAAGGCAGTGGTGGCACAGCTCAGGGAGCTGGGGTCTGTGCCCCTTGCCTTGCCATGATGCCAAAAGCATGGCCATGGTTCTGGGAGAGGTTCCCAGGGCCCCAGCACTGTTCCTGCCTGCTCCATGCCCACTCTCAGCACAGAGCTTATCCTCCCTAATGCGATCAGGGGAGAATGAGGCCTTTTTAGAGGATCTCACCCCAAATCGGCTTGGGACCGTGTGAGCTGAACCAGGGAGACCCAGCAGCCAGGCTGGGGTCCCTGCAGGTCACAGTGCTGGGGGATACATGTCAAGGTGGGGGGCCCTGTGTCCTGTTCCCTGGCAGAGCTGCATTCCCAGTAGGCAGCTGTTGGGACATGCCACCCAGACAAGCATTTTTGACTTTATGGCTTTGTGCAACCCTACAGAATTCACCAAAGCTAGGCCTGAACTGTGATGTCCTGACTGG
Organism: Aegithalos caudatus; assembly: GCA_013389925.1. Lineage (NCBI taxonomy): Eukaryota > Metazoa > Chordata > Aves > Passeriformes > Aegithalidae > Aegithalos > Aegithalos caudatus. Next base: position 814,362 of record WEIU01023498.1, read on the forward strand.
GACTGCTTTTCATGCTCTTACAGGTGCAGGTATGTATTTGTATGGAAGAATCCCAGGGGAACAACAGAGAGTTCAAAAGGAGAGAGGCTGTAACAGCCTGAGCTGGGATGTGCTACCTTGAGGTCTCACCTTTCAGAATAAAATACAAAAATCCATATGTCTTTAACCGGAATCCAGAACCTGTTGCCCCCCCAGCACCAAGCTTCAGTATGGACATCCCACTGTTTGCCAAGGTTGCTTGCATGAGCACAAGGCAGCAGCAGGGGCCTGGGAATGGCAGGCTGCCACACCAGGACAAGCAGCTGCAACTAAGGAATAACCAAATCCAAGGTCATCATAGACCTGGGATGTCCCTTCCCTACCAGGAGCCACCTTGTCAGACACATACTGGGAACTGCTGAGAGTCCTGCACACAACTTCTCCCTGAGACCCACACTGGTAGCAACCCTGGGGAGCCAAATTCCTCCTCTGTGGGCTCTCTCCAGGTTGAAAGTGATGCCTGATGGCGTCCCCAAAGGGAAGCAGGGATAGCAGAGGCAACCACTGCAACCACTGACATTTTTCCACCGGACATCCCCCATGGCGTTACAGTGGGTAGTGACAGGGTCTACATGAGCCCCTCGTAGTGTCCAGCCCTCCAGAAGACAATTCCCACTTCTGAAACCCTTGGAAGTCTTAAAAAAAAATGTGGATGGGCACCTCGTGCCTCAGTTTCCTCCTCTGCAGAGCTGCCTCCAGGGAGGTTTTGGCTGGCAGTGCTGCCAGAGGGGTCTGCAGGGAGTGTCAGGCAGTGCCTGTGGGAAGTGGAGTTTCCCGTGCCTCACGCACGGCATTTAAGGACACAGTTTAGAGCTGAACACAGCAGGGATGACGTTTGGACTCAACCTTACTGGTATTTTCCAACCTTAGCAATTCTGTGATTCTCCAAGCCCACGCTGCAGAAACCGCATCCCCTTGGTGTCTAGCTTGAGAGGGGAAAGAGGGGCTGGAAATCAAGCCCATATTTTTTGGAGGTGAAGAAAATAGCAGAGCATTTCGGAACGGGGATGGATGCAGACTCCCCTGGGCAGCTGTGGGCTGCCTGCCCACCCCAGCGCCGCCTCTCCAGCCTGTTTGCCCTTCACAGGCTGCAGAGCTGCCTGGTGCTTCGAGAGCCGTGAGAAAAACCGGCAGGAGGACGGGGGGCCTCTGGGCAGGAAGTCGGGAGCATGGGAGCAGCTGGGAGACGCTGCGAGGGCCCGGGCAGGAGAGGCCCCTGTGCTGGGGAAGGGCAGCAGCTGGGACCGCAGCCCTCCTGGTTCTGCACATTCCTGGAGGAAACGGCATTTTTGGGGGCAGACGAGCGCCTGGGAGAAATTCCAGGGCTGCCTTTGGAGTGCGGCCGTGGCTGAGCCGCTGGGACCCAGAGCTACAGCAATGGTATTGGGGAGTGCGGGGCTGGCGGGGTGGCTGCTCCCTTTGGGTTCGGGAAGGCATCACCATGACTTGCAAATGTGCCAAACTCCAGGACGGCTGCTGGGAACAGTCCAGGAGGATCCTGTGAGTCTAGCCCTGGTTTGAAGCCTAGGCTCTGCTTTCCTTGGGAAACTGGTGCAGGCTGTACCCCTGGGGAACCAAACTCGGACACCTCGTGCCTCAGTTTCCCCCTTTACAGAGCTGCCTGCGGGGAGGTTTTGGCTGCCGGAGGGGTCCGCAGGGAGTGTCAGCAGCGCCTGCGGGAAGCGGCGTTTCCCGTGCCTCACGCACGGCCGCGCGCTCGGGGAAACCGAGTCACGTCCGCCCTGCGACCTGCCAGCGGTCATCATCTCCCGTTAGTCAGCGTGTCTCTGCTGGAGCCACCGCCTCGCTCGGAGCAGCTCCACAGGCTGCGTGCCACTCCCTGGCCCGCAGCAGCACCATCTCCCCCCTCACAGGCCCGATTCTGGGAAAGCCCACCTGGGTTTGAGCATCCTTAGCCCACCCTGTCTTGGGGACTGTCCTTACCAGAAATACTCTAGGGGGACAGGTGGAAACGCGCCCCAGGGCCATATTTGTTTCCTCCCCCAGGGAACATGCTGCTGCCATGGCCTGGCAGGAACAGACTGTCCCCATCCCCAGGGATGTGCCTGCACAGGAGGAAGGGCTGGGGCGCAGCATTATCCCGGTCCCACTTCCTCCCACCCGCCCCACAGCAGGGCCTTGCCTTGGGATGGCGCTGGCAGACGGCTGCGCCATCCCAAGGCTGAGCCTCGGAGCCAGGGGCTGAGGCAGGGGCTCTGGGTTAGTGTGGACGGCCAGAAATAACCCTGATGCCAAGACCTGCTCTGGTCACTCTCGTGCCTCAGTTTCCCTGGAAAACAGCAAGGCTACACTCATCATCGGGGAAGCCTCACAGGATGCAAAAATGCATTTTTCCCCCATTTTTTTGGGAACCCATTCCCCCGATTCAAGACAAGCACGTGACACACCCATGTCCCACTGCTGCTTGGCTCCCAGCCACGCTGGCTTGGGATCTAAATAATTTCTGGGAGATAGAGGGTCTGGGTGAGCCCTCTGCACCCTCCTCGGGGACTCTGCCATTACTGGGACTCTGTGCTCACCGAAGGATGTGGCAGTGCCACCAGCCCCCCAAACCTCCGAGCCCCTGGCTCCCTGAGCTAGCCGCAGCCCCTGGAACCGGGTCTGCTTTGGTTTCAGCAGCTCTTTCCTTGAGGAAAACACCACCACGGGCTGGGGGCCTCGGCACCCGAGCAGCGGCTCGGCTCCGGCATCTGCGTCCAAGTTTTGTGCCCGCCCCAAGCAAAGCCCCTTCCCCAGCCTCTCCCTCCCCATCCCCTCCGCTGTGCCGGGGTTCGAGGGGTGGTCGAGGGGTCAGAACCCCTTACCTGCCCTGTCCCAGGGTGGGAAACCTCCTGCCCAGCGCTGTCATCGGCCCCGCGGGATCCAGCAAGCGCCTGAGCTCCGGGATGGGGAGAAGCTCTCCCGCGCTCTCCCGCCTTGCACTGAGCGTCGGGACTTCGGGGCGCGCAAGGCGGTGGCGGACCCTCCTCCTTCCCGTCCCAGCCCTCCTCCGGCCCACCCTTCGGGCCGGCAGGAATGTGCGGCCGGCACAGCCCGGCTCCCACCGCCGGTACGGATTTCTCCTCCTCATCCAGCTCCCGGGACCACCCGGACCTCCCGAGCGCTCAGTGTCGGGAAAAGGAGCCCCCGGCCCCGGGGCGGTGCAAGGGGAATAGGGACATCAGGGGCCACTCGAGTGCAGAGGGAGGAGAGTCAGGCCAGGGAAAGGGGGAGAAATGTTTCAGGGAGAAACTGGGAGTCGCCTTTGCCTGTGTCCCCAGTCCCACACACCCTGCTTGGCTGGGGTCGCATTTGGCCCCTTATGCCTCGATGCCATGGGGCTGGGGGATAAAAATCCCTCTGGTTGATTCTGCGGTCAGAAAACCCTCAAATAATCCATCCGTCATCTCAGAGGGCTGAACCTCCAAATTCCCCCGGTGGGGGAGATTGTGCCCGGAGTGGGGGTTTACTGGCAGGTGATGAAATGGGGACAGTGTCTGGTTTCAGGATTTGCCCCTGTGCCTTGGGAGAGGCAGTGCTGCTCGGCACAGGGGGAGAGGATAGAGGGGATGGAAAAGAGTGAGAGGCGGGGGAGGCTGTAGCAGTGCCGCTGTGAGCTCTCCGCAGCAGCACATCCTGGTGCTGGAGCACAACCGCCGCAGGACAAAGAGATGCCGGAGCAGAGCGGGGCTGCGAGATGTTTCCACCCCGTCCGGAAACAGGAGGGAGCAGAAATCCCACAGGAAACCTCTTTCCCATGGAGCCGCTGACCTGACCATGCTCCAGCTGTGCTGTCCCACCGGCCAGGTGCATCCCGCTGGCACTGTGGGCACCGGGGGACATTGCAGTGACCCTGGTTTGTCCCAGCCCCCTCCACTTGCCCTGGCGGGGAAAAATGGGGGTCTTAGCAGAAGGCAGAACAAACCTCAAGGGCTATACCTGTCTGTGGAGATCTTGTCAGGATGCTCTTGTCCCTTTTCCAGCAGATCCCTGTCAGTGCTCTCTGCTCCAGCTGCTGCATCAGGGCTTGTGGTTTGGCTGGGGTTTGGAGCCAGGCTGGAGCTCGGTGCCTCTGTGCTAGGGCAGGAGATATTTCCCACAGGCTCCTGGTCTGTCCTGGCCATTGCTGCCTCCAGGGTATCCCCAGCTTCAGCTTCTTTTTCCTCCTCTTGCTCTGCTCGTCCAGGAGCTGAGGATGAGTCTGTGCCTGGGCCAGGGGTGCTGGACATCTCAAGGCACTTGAGGCTGGGAAGTGGGGCTGTCTGAGGGGTTTTGTTGTTGGGAGTCCCTTTCTCCCAGCAGTTCTGGCTACTCTTGCCTTTGCCCAGGCTCTTCCCTGCCTTGCCCAGATTCACCCTGGGCATGGTGCCCATGTGGGAGTACATGTTTGATGACTGGGCATAGGGGCCAGGGCTCTTGGGCACGGTGTTGAGATCGTCCTGGGTGCTGTCAAAGGGCTCTCCCAGGAAGCCATGGGGAGGTGGGAGATGTGGCCTGAGACTCTCGGCAGAGCTGGGAATCACAGAGATGCGCCGGAAGGTGAAGGAGCGGGGGATGTTGCTCAGGCTCCCAAAGCCTTTGAACTTGAATAACTCTGGCAAGGAGAAAGGAGTGATGAGTGTGGGGTTACTGCTGGCACGGTGTGATGATGGGGGGTCCCAGAGCCCCTGGTCCTGGGTTGGGGTGGGCATGGGGCACTATGCAGGCTGGTGTCACTCTGTTACACCCATATCTGCAGTCCCAGTTTGGCATGACATTCCTGTGCTCTGCTGTGTATATGATGCTGCTTGAGGCATCTCTGCTGGGTACCCAGGAACTCTGCCCTGGTCCCTGAGAAAGCAGAAGTCTCTTGTGCCCTGGCAAATCTAGCAGCTGCATCTTCCCACCACAGTTGAGGGGAGGAGGAAACACCCAAACCTGGTGAGGAGGCAACTCTAGAAATTATTTCTGCCTGCTACTTCCTCCAGGGGACTCTGGGCAGGGCTGTGCCCATCCCCACAGCCTTAGGGCAGCCCTGCAGGATGCAAGCCTGGGACACACGGCATCTCCCCAGGGAATGGGGGTCCTGGACACACATGACCACATGTGCATGTCTTGCCAGCACAGTGGATCAGGAACCAGCCACGGGTGCTGCTGCGGGCGGGAGATAACCTCCCCACTTCCTCACCCGGCCCCTCGCCAGCTACAGCTGCCACCTGCAAGTGCTGAGCATGAACATGCTCGCCAGAGAAATATTTATAACTCTGGCGGGCGGCTTTGCATTTCACACCTCAGCCCCGGCTCAGCTCTGTGTGTCGCTGCGGCGCAGCCTTGGGTGGTGCCGGTGCCGGTGCCGGTGTCAGTACACAGGGTGAGCGAGCCTGTGGCCTCAGTGCTGTTGAGCAGTGCTTCCCTGCTGGCCCCGAGTGCTGTGGGTGCCACCGGGGGTTTTGGAATGTTGATGCCGCCCTGGGGCTCTGCAAAGCGTGGCAGATTTGCCGGGGCAGGAAGTGACAGAAGTTACAGAGGTGCTGAGCAAGGACCTGGGTGTCTGGGGCTGCTTGGCCCTCGGATTCCCACCTCCAGCTGCCATCCATGGGCTCTGCGGGGCATCCCTGCAGCTGGACAGGTGAAGGGGCTGCATCCCAAAAGTGCCTCGGCAAGGCAGAAACCTCTTGGTCTGAGTGCAGTTAGAGGCAAAACTACTTTGTGCTTAACATCCCCTTGGATTCCAAGCATCTTCTGCTACCTGCTGCTCCTGGGGCCGCTGAGAGGTGGGAAAGGCAGCACTGGGCATTTTCCCCACTTCCCCACCACTCCACCACAAAGGAAAATCCCAGCTGGGATGGGGCCATGGATTTGGCCAGGGGAGGGGTCCCGGGGGAGTGGAGGGACTGGCCCCCGTCTGGCGCCGGCCCCGCGGCAGGAATGCAAGAGAGCACAGCCCAGCGCTGGGAATGGGGTGAAGGCCACTGCAGCCTCCCCCCGGGGCTCTGGGGGAAAGCTGAGGTCTGTGAGAAAGTGCAGAGCTCGCTCCCGGTGGGTATCGAGCACTTCCTCCCAGAAAAGCCAGTGGGAATCCATTCCCAGGCTCCCTCCCTGGCTCCTCTGCGTCACCCCCATCCCTGCTGCAGGAGCACCGTGGGGTGAGGGTCCTAGCCACCCCTAGCCCCCAGCACCAGCTCATACCCCAGCCATGCACCTTGAAGGGTGTGATTTAAGGAGTGAAGACCCCCAAACCCTGCTGTGCATCCCTCCGGTCAGATCCCAGCATCTAGCACAGGGCTGAGCTGCAGCAGACTGGTCCCAGTCCCAGCACCCAGCTCCTGAGCCAGCACCTAGCCCTGTGGATGGGAACCCCCAAAGCCTCTCACCCCAATGAGTTTCCTAACAAAAGCAGAGGCTGCCACAGCTCCAAACACCCCTTGATGCATGACCCCATCTCTGGATGGGACGGCTCGGGGAGCGTGTGAACACACACTCACACTAACTCTCACACATCCTCCTACCCACCGAGATGTCCAGGTGAGCACCCCATTGCCCACCCACCCTGTCCCATGGCCACTTACTGAATTTCTTGAAGCCCCGTCGTTTCTGGCCCTCGGCCATGGCCGCACTGGTCCGGGGCCGTGGGGACCGAGAGGGACAAGTATATAACTGTGAAGCCCTTCCCTGCCCGCTCCTCCCTTCCTGCCCCCCCCCGCAACAACCCTGCAGTCACTCATCGCTCGCTCAGCGTTTCCTCCCCACTGCTGTCATCTGCTCCCAGCCCTGTTGCTGTCCCTGCCTGTCCTCACGCTGCCCCTACAGCTCCTGCAGTCCCCGTGGCTGTTTGCACCTGCCTGGCTGCTCCAGAGTCACCTCTGCACCCCGGTTTGGAGATGTCTGGCAGATGTGGACAAGCAAAAACCTCTGGGGGCCNTCCGGGGCCGTGGGGACCGAGAGGGACAAGTATATAACTGTGAAGCCCTTCCCTGCCCGCTCCTCCCTTCCTGCCCCCCCCGCAACAACCCTGCAGTCACTCATCGCTCGCTCAGCGTTTCCTCCCCACTGCTGTCATCTGCTCCCAGCCCTGTTGCTGTCCCTGCCTGTCCTCACGCTGTCCCTACAGCTCCTGCAGTCCCCGTGGCTGTTTGCACCTGCCTGGCTGCTCCAGAGTCACCTCTGCACCCCGGTTTGGAGATGTCTGGCAGATGTGGACAAGCAAAAACCTCTGGGGGCCAGCTCTAGAGGATGGTGCCAGCCCTAAAGGAGGGTGCCAGCCCCAGACGAGTGTGAGAGCCCTATGGATGACTCTGTGGATGAGGCTCCAGTGTGTGGATAGGACTCTGCCATGCACATGCATATCTGGTGCTCAGCCCCTGCGCAGTGAGAACTGGATGGCATCACTGCCAGCAGAGCACTGCCCTGTTCTCTCTTTCTGGGGACACTGACGTGCTCCATAAGAGTGTCTCTGTGCAGGACAAGGTGGCCTGGACCTAGCACAGGTCTGGTGTCTGTTTCCCATTCTCAGGGAGTTGGTGGTTCCCATGACCAGGATGCTGGCAGCCACCTCTGCCACAGCTCGGTCCTTTGGTGCTCTCCACGTTGGGGACCAGCTTCGAACAGCCTGAGGTCGAGCTCTTTGTCCTGAGCACAGCCACAGCCGGGGGAGGAACTCAGGGTCCCCTGAACCAGACCCTGGAATCCTCCCGCCTGGCCATGCCTCCCTACGTCACAGCCTCTGCTGCAGGAGCATTAGTTTTCTTTAACTCCTGACGTGTTTAAGCACACACGGCAACACACTTTAGGACCACCGGCACCGGGGACAGCTCGGTGCTCCCGAGCCACGAGGAAGGACAACATGGCGGTGCCCTCAGGGCCTACAACACCCACAGTGCCCCACGCCGCGGCCGGGTCACGTGGCCTTACCGCCGAGTCACGTGGCGGAACGGGCGGGACGCGGTGCTGTGGCAACGGCGCGGCCGCCATGGCCAAGCAGTACGACATGGTCGAGTGCCCCTTCTGCGATGAGGTCTCTAAGTACGAGAAACTCGCCAAGATCGGGCAGGGCACTTTCGGGTGAGTGCTGCGCCGGCCCCGGTTCTCCCTGGCCAGGCCCGGTCCCGGGCTTCCTCGGCCTCAGGCCTGCAGCCGGGGCCCGGCTCCGCGGCCCATCGGCGCCAGCCTCGGGTGCTCTTTCCTCACCTGTTCCTTTCCCCGGTCACCCGTCTGCCTTCAGAGAATCAGTCTGGCTCCTGGGCCCTCTTTTCCCCAACGTGAGATTCCACTCTGTCCCAGCTCTGGCAGAGTTAACCTTGAAAATAGTTAGGGTGGGACCCTGTTACTTGGCTCCAAATGTGCAGCTTTGGCTCCAGATGTGCATTTTTTTTTTTTTTCTCAAAATATGCTACATTACTGAAAATCCTTGTAAGGCTGCACGACCTCTGGGCTTTCTGTTGGTTCAGTGAGTCCTGAGGGCCTTTGGCCCAGGGGGAATGTGGCTATATTGGCTCAGCACAGAGTTCTCTGTAGTGTGCTTTAGTGTGCCTTGTTTGGGTTTCTTCATTGTCAGGAGCACTTGGCTCCTTTCTCCTTATGCTGCTCATGGTTTGTTTTTTTTTCTGTTTTTCTTTACAGGGAAGTTTTCAAAGCCAAACATCGCCAGACAGGCAAGAAAGTAGCACTGAAGAAGGTGTTGATGGAAAATGAGAAGGAAGGGGTAAGTGTGGGGAATGGCTGGGTTCAGCCTGTTGTCACCTGAGCTGCAAAGGCACATGGCAGCAGTGAGGGGACTGGGCTGCACGGGATGGCTGCTGGGAAGTGACACATCCCATGTGTTTCTTCTCCTCTGGGACCCCCAGCACAGGGCTCCACACTGGCTGTGTTTGTGGAAGAACTGGGTGATGTGTGAAGCTCATGCTCACATGCTCAGGGGTTGGGGGGAGAGTTACCAACTTATACAGCAAAGGCAGCAGCCAGAGAGGTTGTTCTGCAGCTTGAGCTGGGCTGTACCATGTCCTGGTGTGAATGTAGGTGAGGAGAGGAGGGCAGGACTTGCCAAGCTGCATGGTCACACCTCTTCTGTTCTCTAGGCAGAGGTGGCCTGGTCTCCTGCACCTCCAATCTCCATTCTCTCTTTCTCTTTCCAGTTTCCCATCACAGCCTTGCGAGAGATTAAAATCCTCCAGCTGCTCAAACATGAGAATGTGGTGAACCTCATAGAAATCTGCAGGACCAAAGGTACTTTGCAGGGTCTCCCTTGTGTTAATGATGGCTTTTCTGAGCCCTGCTGAGCAGGCTGGTGTCCTGTGCTGGGAGTGGAGTGGTCTAGCTGAGCATGAGCATCTGTTCCTGCCTGTGACAAGTCACTTATCTTGGAAAAGAGTTTCTAAATGAGTCAGGATGTTGCTGAAACTTGGCTGGAAAAAGCTGTTTTAATCCTGCCAGGGTATGGCTGTGCCATAGCAGTGAATGCTGCCTATGCTGGAAAACTCCCTTTTGAGAGGCTTTAAATGAACCAGCACTGGAGACACCTTGGAGCAGAGGCTCCTCAGCCTGGAGCTGCCTCTCTCGGTTGGTTTGTGATGGTTTCTGGCAGCTCTGAGCTGATGACACAGCTCCAGCTGAGGCTCACTCAGCATCTCTTTCTGTGGGTGATGTAACTGCTGGTGCTGGGAGGGCTGGGGCTCCACATGGGCACTTCTGAGCTGCTCTTGCTCCTCCTCACTCCCACCTGATGCCATGTGCCCCCATTGCTTTCCAGGCTCAGCACACCTGGCTTGGCTCTGTTTCTAGTGAAACTGCTATATAACATTTGTAGAGTTCTCTTGCATGGATTCATTCTCTTGCATGGATATCATTCTCTTGCATGGATTTGTACTGGAAAAATACTTTGGAAAGTGACAGAGTTGATGTTACAGCCTGCCCTTCCCTAGCCAGTCATGTCAGTGAAATAAAAACAAAACTGACTAGTATCTGGTGTATTGTGTGTAGATTACTGTCTGAATAGGTATCAGTAAAAAGACCAATGACAAGTTAATTTTTAATTCACTTTGTGATTAAAAGAGCTGTGACGATTGGGTGTCTGGCATACCAAAAGTAAATATTTTTGCAGACATGTCATTTGTTCCCTTTTTGCAGACATGTCATTTGTTCCCTTTTTGCTTATGTTTTGTTTGTATTCCAGTTTTCGTCCAAACCTACCTTGAAATGTTTCATTTACTGTTGTCAAACAAGAGGCTTTTCTCCTTTTATGTTGGAAAGGTGTGTTTGGGGCTGTGTCTGTGTCTGGAACTGCAAACTCAGTGTAGCAGGCACGCTCCTGGCTGGGGAGGAGAGCAGTGTGTTTCTGTGGGGGCTCTTTTCCGGTTGGAGATGCTGATCAGCAGGTTTGCTGATTATAACTGATGAAAATCAGCCTTTCTTTTACTGATGTTTTGTGTGGGTGCTCTAGGAACGAGATTGAAATTGATTGCTTCACTTAAATTCTGCTGTCATTTAGTTCAAATCGCAGTTGGAGTTTTATATCACTGTGATAGAGATCAGTCCGTTTTCACAGATCCTGTTTGAGGTTGCAGGAAATCTCACTTTTTAATGTGAGATTAGGCAGATTTTCTGTATTTCTGCATTTTTCCTGGGGCTGTCTGTGGGTGCCTCCTCTATTGCTGGTGCTTGGCTGGCAGCCACGGCTTGCAGGAAGGAAACCGCGCAGCCGTTACGTGCCCAGAGCAGCACGAAGTGAAGCTTTCAAAGGTTGCCATGCCCTTTCCTTGCCTGTCTGATGACATTCTCTGCATCAATCCTCATCTCCTCTTCTTGTGTTGCTAGCTTTGCTCAGTTCTTTAAAAAGGACCTTGAGGCCTGCAGGCTGTCTGGTTCTCTGTGTTTCTGTGCCCTGAGATTCTGGGTAGGGGGTGGTGTATGAGCTTGCAGGGTGGTGGGAGGTAAGGAGCTGTGACCCAGTGAAGGCTCCCTCACTGACAGCCCCTCTATGCCTCTCCTGCAGCCTCTCCATACAACCGGTGCAAGGGCAGCATCTACCTTGTGTTTGACTTCTGTGAGCATGACCTGGCTGGCCTTCTCAGCAATGCCCATGTCAAGTTCACACTCTCAGAGATCAAGAAAGTTATGCAGATGCTCCTGAATGGACTTTACTACATCCACAGGAACAAGGTAATGGGACAGACTCCTGCTGTGCTCAGAGCTTTCCAAGGAGCAGTGTCTTAGCACAGGCTGGAGGGAAATTGTTTCCCACCTCTGCAGCCTGAGCATCATGCTGACCCCAGGCACCCAAGGAGGGCACTTTATTCACTGAACTCCTCCATGTCTGTTCTTGTACAGATCTTGCACCGAGACATGAAGGCAGCCAACGTCCTGATCACACGGGATGGAGTCCTGAAGCTGGCAGACTTTGGGCTGGCTCGAGCTTTCAGCCTGGCTAAGAACAGTCAGCCAAACCGCTACACCAACCGTGTGGTGACCCTGTGGTATCGGCCCCCAGAGCTGCTCCTAGGTAGGAGGAGCCCTAGGTGGGCTCTGCCGGCTTCTTGGCCCTTCTGGGCCCTCTGGGAGACTAACTCGGCATCTCCGTTTAGGGGAGCGCGACTACGGGCCCCCCATTGACCTGTGGGGCGCAGGCTGCATCATGGCAGAGATGTGGACCCGCAGCCCCATCATGCAGGGGAACACGGAGCAGCACCAGCTAACCCTCATCAGCCAGCTCTGTGGATCCATCACGCCGGAGGTGAGGGCGAGAGTGGGGATGAGCTGTGGTGAGCAGGAGTGTGGGCAGAGTCTGGGACCTCGGGCCTCTTCCCTGCTCTGTGTGCTGGCTTCTGTATGCTCCCAGCAGTGGAGTGTGCCTGCTGCTGGCAGGGAGGCTGGAGAATCGTCTAGCCTGTGTTTTGGGGTTGTCTCTCAGACAAACACCCTCAATTTCTGCTTAAAGAAGGGTGGTGGGGGGTTTTATTCCCTGGCGTTTTGCACTGGTCACCTTGAAAAGCCACTTGAATTCCATCTTTTGATTTGTGGCATCAGCTCAGCTCTGGTGTGAGAACCAGCCCCTTCTCGGCTCCTCCTTTATCAGCAGCTCGTCCTGCCCTCTTGTGGGGAGCAAGCTGAGGGATGTCAGCCCAGACTGGAATCTGCGGGATGTTGTGCTGGCAGCTGCAGAGTCCTCATCCTGCTGTCACAGTCATTATGTAAATACACTGAAGGCGCTTTCTTTGGCGTGTAGCTACCTGCTGTGGTCTCTCCCAGATCGAGATAAGTGCTGGTGATTGCAGCAGGCTTTGCTTTCTAAGGATAAAAGGTGCCACGTCCAGGTGATTATTTAGCAATCAGTTTTCTCACTTTATCTTTCTGGATGTGGTAGCTGGCCTGAACTGTGGTCTCTAGTAGTTCTTTCATGGGGGAACCAGAAATCCCTGAGAATCGTTTCCATGCCAGGAAGACTGTCCTGACTTGTCCACATGTTTCCAGGCATTAGTGCAGCCTTTAGTGCCTCTTTGTTGCTGTGAGAACAACGGCTGCCACTTGGAGCTTATAAAATAGAATTGCTGTTTTGATTTGCCTGAGGGCGTTTGAATCAAAAGTGGCTTGTCCTTTCCATGGCTATTGCCAACCCCTTTCCCTGCCCCTTGCCAGGTTTGGCCGAACGTGGATAAATACGAGCTGTACGAGAAGCTGGATCTCCCCAAGGGGCAGAAGAGGAAGGTGAAGGATCGCCTCAAGGCCTACGTCAAAGACCCCTACGCACTCGACCTCATCGACAAACTGCTGGTGCTGGATCCCGCCCAGCGCATCGACAGCGACGACGCCCTGAACCACGACTTCTTCTGGTCGGACCCCATGCCCTCAGACCTCAAGAACATGCTGTCCACCCACAACCAGTCCATGTTTGAGTACCTGGCCCCACCACGCAGGAGGGGTGGGCACATGCCCCAGCAGCCGGCGAACCAAGGCAGGAACCCAGCTGCCACCAACCAGACTGAATTTGACAGAGTGTTTTGACGTCCGGCGGGTTCCTGGCTGGGCTTCCCCACATTAAGTGGAGATGTCCTGGCGAGGTCTTTTTGTCTAGGAAAGGACTTTTTTCAAGGTGAATTGACTGATGGTGTTAGCAGAGCTTGGCCATCTCCTCGGCCACTGCGGAGCTGCGTGACTGGGGGAGGTGATACCTGTGAGCTCGACATTGTTTCCTTGCAGTTTCCTGTCTCAGAACCTGTTTTTGCCCCCCAAAAGTCTGTCTTGGTTACATTAAACTTGCAGATGAATTGTTATGGATCTGGTGATGGAAATAGCGTCTCCATCCATGCTGGGGCTCTTTGAAAATGGTGCAGGGACTGGCAGGACTGGCAGTAGCTGCCCTGGACCAAACTGGGCCCTGCTTACAGATGTCTCAGCTCTCTTGGTGTGCCATAGCTCCTGCATGGAGTATCCTCTGAGCACTGAAGCATTGATGTAGGACAAGGCAGGTGCTTCTGAGTCATCAGATGTGTCTTGGGGAAGGCAGAGTCACCCTAGACAGCATGACTAGCTCTCCCTGGAACTGGGATCTAGCCTAAAAAAGGACTTACTGGGCAAGCCAGGGAGGTGGGTGGCAAATCTGAATGCTCCATGTAGCCAGGATTTACAGTGGGAATTGCTGGTGTCTGTGACAGCACATGGCATCCCTGCTTTCTTTGCAAACCATGACTGGGAGTCATATTGGATACACCACCAGCAGGCAGGTGCAACCTGCTGCAGGCAAGCACTGCCCTCTGCCTGAGGTGAGAACCGCCCTCCTGCCGTCTGTAGGGCTGGTGACACTGTGCTGGGAGCAGGGGGACACTTGTGTCCCCTGCTCTCTCCTGGAGCTCTTTGCACAAGAGACTAGAACAAGACCACTGCCTCCTTTGGGTACAGTGACTAGCCTGACACACTGGGATCACCTGTGCACACCTTATGCCAGAATTTGTTAGGATCAATTCAGAAGAGAGCAAGTGGTCTTCCACAGCTGCTCTCTGCAGTTTCCTGTGGCTATCAGCTGTAGCCAGCCGTATTTCTCCCTGAGCCCCATGGATGCCAGGATCCCAGGATTCAGCATGTGCAGCTGGTGATAGTACTTGGCACTTGGTAACTTGTCTGTTAATTACTGACAAAAGCCATGTCATTGGTAGTGTAAAGTCTCATGAGGAAGTGGTGGTGAGTGGAGCCATTCTCAGGATAAAAAATAGGCTTGATGGAAGACATGTACAAGGTAACTCTGTCTTGGTTTGGGGTTCTGAAACAGTGTTTGGCAGGGGGGAAGTTGTTTCTTTGGAAAAACGACCGGTTATGAGCAATGGGCCAGTTGACTTGTGCCATTGTGGATAAACATGGTCCTGTCCCAACCAGCTGGTGTGAACCTCTTGTCACTGTGTTCCCTAAACAGAGACAGCAGTGGCAGCCTGCACGACAGCACCGAGCCTTCCCCAGGGCAGTTCGGGTTCGGGCAGCCTGAGACCCCCATCCTCTTCCCGCACAGCTCAGCGCAATCAGCTTGAGCTCTCCAGGGACACATTAACATCCATTAACACACCATTAACACACCAGTACCGCTGCCACGAG
>WEIU01023498.1:829927-852396 GCA_013389925.1 Aegithalos caudatus
TGCCGGCGCTGGGCTGTCCCGTGCCCCACCGCGGGGCCAAGGGGCACCCGGGGAGGGGCGGGTAACCCCTGCGCATAAGTAGCCTGTCCCCGCGGGTACCCCCTGTCCCGTGCGCTGCCGGCACGTCCCCGCGGCACCATGGCAGAGATGCTGCCGGCGTGGGTGACCAATGACACCGCCGAGGGGACTGAACCCGAAGGGGTGGGTCAGGGCGCAGCGGGCTCTGGTAGACTGGCCCCAGCAGCCTACATGGGCACTGTCCCGACTACCCTGGGCGTCTTTCCAGGATGCAATCCGGATGCTCAACACCCTGCAGACCAATGCCAGCTACCTGGAGCAGGTGAAGCGGGAGCGCGGTGACCCGCAGGCCCAGCTGGAAGCCATGCAGGGCTTTTTGGAGAGGAGCGGACTGAAGGTGAAGGGCCGATCCCCGTCCCTGTTCCGTTAGCAGTGCCACCATGCTCGGCACTGGCTGCTGTGGGGGTCTCACAGGGTGGTTGAACTCTTACAGGTCGAGGACCTGGATCGACTGAACATCATCCACGTCACAGGGACGAAGGGCAAGGTGAGGCGGGCGGGCGGTGCTTGGGGGATTGGGGGGCTGAGGGGGCCCCGCTGGTGTCTGTGGCTCCGGTGTCCCTGCTCTGGAACGGGGTTTAACACAGCTGTGTCCTCAGGGCTCAGCGTGCGCCTTCACTGAACGCATCCTCCGCAACTACGGGCTGAAGACAGGCTTTTACAGGTGGGCAGGGGGTCAGGAGGGTTTTGAAGGGCCAGTGGAGCTGTGCCTAACTCTTCCCCCTGCTCTGTACCCCCAGCTCCCCTCACCTTGTGCAGGTGCGTGAGCGGATCCGCATCAATGGGCAGCCCATCAGCAAGGACCTCTTCAACAAGTACTTCTGGCTGGTCTACAACCGTCTGGAGGAGACCAAGGTGGGTCCCAGCAGGGGTTGTGGGGCTGCTCCCTCCCTTGGGTCCCCTCCTCCCAGGGCCACGTGCTCACCCTCACCCTGCTCTGCCTGGCAGGACCCAGCGCATGCCAGCATGCCAGCGTATTTCCGCTTCCTCACCATCATGGCTTTCCACGTCTTCCTGCAGGAGAAGGTCAGTGGTGGTGGCCTCCAGCTTGTGACAGAAATGTCAGGTTGGTGGGGACCTCAGGGAGGGGGGACTTAGACCAGAATTTGTGTGGATCAGGTAAACAGGGGATGCTGTGCCAGGTGGATGATCCTCCCACAAATAGGGGGTGTGCTCAGGTGTGGGTTTGGAAGGGCTGGTGGCAGCGACCTGTCTCCATCTCCGTTTCTGAATCCATGGGGACATATGCTGCTGGTGGATCTGATGGCTCCAGTGTCTCTGTGTCCCCAGGTGGACCTGGCAGTGGTGGAAGTTGGCATTGGCGGCACCTATGACTGCACCAACATCATCAGGTAGGAGCTGACAGGGCTGAGCCTGTCCCCAGGCCTGCCAGGGCCTGATGTCCCCACAGTGGAGAGGGGAACAGCAGGGACAGTGCCATGCTGCATCCCCAGGGCGCCAGTGGTGTGTGGGGTCTCCTCCCTGGGCATCGACCACACCAGCATCCTGGGGGACACCATGGAGAAGATCGCCTGGCAGAAGGGAGGCATTTTTAAGGTAGGGAGACCTGGTCTTCCTTCTCCTCTTGTGTTTTTGGGGTGTGTTCCCCCATGTCCCTGAGCACCCCACGTCACTAAGCCCACCCTTTCCAGCCCGGTGTGCCAGCGTTCACTGTGGCACAGCCGGAGCGGCCGCTGGAGGTGCTGAGGGAGCGAGCCCAGGAGCGGAAGGTGAGTTCCTGGTGGGGGTGTGGATGGGGGGTACCCCATGGCAGGGGGCTCAGCCTCTTCTTCCCACAGTGTCCCCTCTACCTCTGCCCGGAGCTGGACGACTTTGAGGAGGGCAGCCGGGCGCTGGAGCTGGGGCTGGCAGGTGCCCACCAGCGCTCCAACGCCGCCCTGGCCTTACAGCTGGCACGGACGTGGCTGCAGCACCGTGGCTGCCAGGGTAAGGCAGGGGGACAGGGACAGGGGGCCAGACCTCACCAGGCCCCTGAGGGCTCAGTGGGATGCCTGTCCTGCCTAGGTCTTGGGGAGTTGAAGGAGGTGCCACCAAGCACCGAGCTGCTGGGGAGGCCAGTGCCGCTGGCGCCTGCCTTCCGACTGAGCGATGCCATGATCCAAGGTGCAGTATGGCCATGCCAGGACCCCCCCTTGCCATGTCTCAGGGTTTAGCGGGGCTGTGCTGGAGCCCAGCCAGTGCTGCGTGTGCTGGAGGGCACAGTCTGCCCCACACTGGATTCCCAGAGGAGTACCGGTGTTGGGGAGGATATGGGGGTCCCAGCTGTGCCCTGTGTCCCCCCAGGCCTGCGGGACACAGAGTGGCTGGGCCGGACTCAGGTGCTGTCCCATGGCCCTGTGACGTGGTACCTGGATGGAGCTCACACCACCAGCAGCATCCAGGCCTGCGTCCGCTGGTTCCGCCAGGCCGCCCTCAACCAGGACAAGCCCCATGAGTAAGGAGAGGATGCAAAGGGGGGCACACTTTGTGGGGGGGTGGCGGTGGTGGTGCTGGAGGTCCCCTGGGGGCATGGGCCACCTGCCCTTTCTCCCTGCAGTGGTTCTGAGGTGCGTGTGCTGCTCTTCAATGCCACAGGCGACCGGGACACGGCGGCGCTGCTCAAGCTGTTGGTGGTGAGGTTTGGGGGGCACGGGATGGGGGTCACTGTGCCTGGATGCCTGGGCTCTCTGCTGGTCCTGGGTTCTCTGCTGGTCCTGGGACCTGCTCTGCTGTGGGTGCAGGGAGCCGCAAGGTGGAGCTGGCAGTCTGTCTGTCTGCCCATCCTGCTACCCCGGGGTGTATCCCACCTTAACTACCCCCTGCAGGAGTCTCACAGTCCTGAGTGCAGGGAAGGGACTTGGACCATCCCTTGCCCCATCCCCTGTAACCCTGCTGGTGTGGAACTGGTCCCAGGGAAGTGCCATGGGTGGGTCCTGAGGGTTCCCACGGTGCTGATGCCTCCTGTCCCCGCAGCCCTGTCACTTTGACTACGCCGTCTTCTGCCCCAACTTCACAGAGGTGTCGGTGGCCAACAATGCAGGTGAGTGCTGGGGAGACAGGGTCTCCCCCCAGCTCCCCCTGCAATCCCTGACTGCTGTCCCCATCCCTCCCAGACCAGCAAAACTTCAATGTGACGCTGGAGAACGCCCTGACTCGCTGCCTGGAGAACCAGCGGACATGGACAAGGCTCCTGGAGGAGAAAGTGGGGCAGGACCCCTGGCTCCCATCTCCTGTGCGGGTGGGGGGGCTGCTGCAGCCGGCCCCCCCCCGAGGCTCCCTGCTCCTGGTGCCCCCAGCCCCACGTCCCCTCAATTCCCCAGCCCTGGTATTCCCGTGCCTGGCCCAGGCACTGCGGTGGGTAGCACAGGGCCGGGACCCCCATCTGGCAGCCCCCGCGGCCTCGGGGGCTCACGCCCACCCCGCGGCCAGCAGCGGGGCCGTGCTGCTGCGGGAGGCGGCCGCCGTCCGTGTCCTGGTCACCGGCAGCCTGCACTTGGTGGGAGGGGCCCTCCGGCTGCTCCACCCCGCGCTGTCCCAGTGACGGGGACAGGGCTCTGCACCTCTGTTTACTTGAAGCGAATTTTGCCCCCAGTGATGCTCGGCGGCATCTGGAGGGGGATGTGGGACTCCCCACCCTGCCCCATCCTGGCTTGGCTGTTTTCACCCCAGTGCCTTTTGCCTGTGCCCTTCCGGGCATGTCCACTGTCCATGGAGGGATGCTCCTGATCTCCATCCCCTCCGTAATGAGACTGGGGACACCCCCAGGGTTTGGGGGGCTGCCCCAGGTGGTGATGAGGTCCCAGTGGGACCCCTGGTAGGTGGGAGCCTCAAGCTGCGGCAAGGCTCAGCATCAGGGCACAATTAATTTAACATAAGGAAAATTTTTATTATTATTGATAAGAGTTTGTAACTTGGACGGGGAGCTGAGGGGAGTGGTGGGTTCTGCCCATCGTCCTGTGGGAGGGCAGCAGCCTTGCACCATCCTCCACAAATAAACCTCTTGCTGCTCCCACTGGTGCCTGCTGCCTTCTTGGGGGGATGCAGGAGGGGCACGGGGGTCACCCCAAGTGCTGGGGCATGTCCAGGGGGCACCCACTTCTTCTTCCCCCCCCATTTGATGGGGAGCCTTGTGGGAGGTTTTGGCAATAGCTGCTCTTTCTGCCTCTCCACTGCAGCGGGGGACCCCAGGGGGGTTGCAGGGTGCCCCCCCCCCAGTGTGGGCTGCCCTCGGGGGGCCAAAGCATTCACTGAATGAGTAATGGAGGCCCCCTCTGGGCTCGGCCTGAGATTTGGGGCAAAAAATCAGCTTAATGGCACTGGGGTGGGTCCCCAAGTCCGTTGGCCGGGGGCTGGGCGGGCTCGGGGGGGCCCGGGGGCGTCAGGCCATGCTGCTGGTGGAGCAGGGGGTGCTCTGGGTGCTGCCGATGCTGTGGTTGGTGCTGCTGCTCTCTGAGGCTGGCGCCGTGCTGGAAACCGGCTGCAGTTTGGAGATGGGACCTGGCTCACGCCGCCCGCCACGGGGGAACACCAAGGGGAAACCAGACTCAGGGCCAACAGTGGTGGCCCTGGATCGGTCCCCTGGGACCTTACAGCCCTCATGCAAAGACCCTCATGGATCAGGCTGGCCCCTGAACCCCTGGGATGGAGATGGAGCATGGGGCACCAGGAGCAGGAGGAAAGGCAGATGGCAGAGGGCCCCCCAGACAAGTAGGAGAGACCCTGAGGAACTGTAGACACCTGGAGCAGGGTTATTCCCTTATAACATTGCCAGGACTGTACAGATGAGGGCAATGGAGCAGCTTGGTCTCTGGTTCACCTGGGGAGTTTGGCCAGGAGGGAAAAATGGGGAGCCCAGTAAGGGGCATGCATGTGGCCTCCCCATCCCACAACGGGGGTCCCCAGGGGTGGTGGATACTCACGGGTGTGCGAGTAGATGTACCAGAGCCCAGCAGTGAGGAGTGCCCCGATGAGGAAGGCTCCAAAGGTGATGCCCAGGACAGCGGCCAGCCCCAGCCCACGGTCTGTGGGAGGATGAGGCCATCAGCACTGCCACACTGCGAGGGTCCCTTTCCCATTCCCACCCCGACCACCTCCCTTGCCCTGAACTCACAGTTGAGCGGCCGCCAGGCATCCTTCACTGTCACCTCCAGGACCTTCTCAAAGATGGTGTCATTCTGCAGAGATGGAGGTTGGGGTGAGAGTGGAAAGATGTCCTGCACCCCTGCAGGATGGCAGAGGCAGGGGCCTCCAGGCTCTTTGCGGACCAGGGAATGCTGTTTCTGGATGGGCTCCATCACCCAACGGTGTGGTACAAACCCATCGGGCCGCTGCCAGCAATGGGGCCCAGCACGGTGGAATCACAGGGTGGGGAGGGGGTTACACTGACCTGCAAGCCAGCCTTGCACTTGAGGATGGCAGAGAAGGGGATGTGTCCGCCCTCAGGAACGGTGTAGGTGAAGCGGAAGCGCCAGACCTTCCTCCCCTGACTGCTGGGGGGGCCCTCCAGCACAGCCACCCCCGCACCACGCGCCTCCCCTCCCTGCACCAGCAGCACTGGCTCCCGCCCTGAGGCCACCAGCCAGCATTCCTTCAGCTGCAGGTCGGCAGGGTGATCCATCCACCGCATGGACGCCTGCAGGGGTGGGAATAGGCACACCTCAGGATCACCGGCCCGGGGATGGCTGCACTGCCCCGGCCCGGGCACCAGGACAGCGGCAGTACCTGCACAAAGGCCTCCTTGTTGATCTCCAGCTCCGTCTGTGGGGCCTCGAAAGCAGCGGTGGGGAAAAGGCGCAGGAAGAGCTCCCGTGGGATCTCACACTGGAAGCCCACCTGCAAGAGGGGGGCAGCTCTAAGGGGGCACCCAGCACCTTCTCCCACCCCCCGACGTGCTGGGAAATGCAGCTCTTACCCGCACGCTCCGGAACACTGCATCCTTGGCCAGGCTGAGGATGAGCTGCAAGAATGCAGGAAGGTTGGGTCAGTCAAGTGGTCTCCACTGCTAGAGTCTATTGGGATGGGATGGGACGGGATGGGATTTCCCCACCCACACACTCCCCCTCCATCTCAGCCCTGGGCTGCAGTGTGACTTTTCCAGCCATGCAAAAGCAAGGAGGTCCTGGTGGAGAAGCCCCACTGGCAATTACTGAAGCTCTCAAGGGCCATCAGTGGGCTGGAATCAACACCCCCAGCCAGCCCCTCCTCACCTCATTGTCGGCATAGCCCCTGCCCTTCAGGGAGGTACCGCAGTGGCTGAGGGGGCTTTTCAACATGAAGTGGGTGGCATTTTTCTCTGCCTGGCAGCTGATGTCCCTCAGGGTGATGTTCACCACGTCCTTGATGGGCTGGGAGGAAAGCACACTGTAGTCACCCACTGACTGGGGACAGCCCCATGCCACCCATCCCGAGCACCCAAAAGAAAATGCAACTTCTGAGTGACTTTGGTAGACATTAGCACCCCTCTCTAGCCTCCTCACCTCCAGGTAGGACCTGATGATGACGATCTCCATGGTTTCATCTGTGCACTTCCAGGGCTTGAGCGTGAGCAGCACCTGGTGGGGCAAGTCTGGGGGCTGTGTGATGACAAGGGGGGTGGTCGTCACAGGTACCTCGGCCATCTCTGCAGGACAGGGAGAGGGAGGGGCTGAGTAGGAGTGGTGGAAACCCCCATCCCACCCAGCTCTGGGGTGCTGGGGGCCTCACCATGCCCCTGAATCTCCAGGCTGATGTGGGTGCTGGCAGGGATGGCAGAGTAGGAGGCAATGACACTGTAGTTCTTCTCAAAGGCTTTAGCAATGAGGTCCTGCTCCGTGTCAGGCAGGAGCTCCCCAGGGAACAGCATCGGGAATAAGGACACCATCTTGTAACTCCCAGAGACCTGCAGTGAGGAGGAAAGGGGGGAAGCACAGAGGGGTGAGACAGGGACAGATGGGGGGTGCACAAGACAGGGTTCATCCCAGTAATGAGGGCTTGCAGCAAGGGGGCTGCCACTTGCCCATGTCTGATGTCTCCAGGTGCCCCCCTGCCACCCTCCCCATGACACCAGCATCCGCTGGACACCTGGCAGGCCCCTTGGTGGGGGTGGTGGGGAAGACACATTCCTCTCAGCATACCAGTAAATGGATGTGGCACTTCAAGGAGAGGGACCAGGTGAAGTTGGCCTTGCTCTGCAGGATGAGGATCTGGTTGCCAGCAGAATTCTCAGGACATCTCAGAGACAGGTTCACCTCTGTGATGGGGGAGCTGCAAAACCACAAGACCCGCCCTTCTCTGCATTCCATGCCAACCAGTCCCACATCCAACTCAGGATGTGGGGCTCTGCCTTTGAGACACTCCAACACCTTCCCAAGTATCTCCAAGCACATCCCACTGCCTGTCCCACCCCTGGGGTCCCACTGCTGGCGCTGTGGTACCTGGGCTCTGACTGCAGATGGATGATGTGAGCGGCCCTGGTGCTCTGGGCGTTGCTGCGTGAGCAGCCCTTCACCCCGTGGAAGAAGACCTCAGTCTCAAGGTGCAGAATGGCATTGAAGTGCTCCTGAGGAATGCATTCTGGAGGGCTGTGGGCATCTGTGTGGGTGGCAGGGTCATCAAAGTCAAACTCGGCTCAGTGGGTGGGGAGATACTCAGGGGCAGGGGCATCAGTCCCCATGGCATCTCCCTGGGGAAGGTACTTTGCCCCAGAGGGTTATCACCCTTCTGGAACAGGAAGACCATTCCTGCCCACTCAGTCCCCCAGTGCTAGCCCCCAGCCCCACGCACCTTCTCCCAGGTGGAGCTGGACCCTGCGGGGGTCCTGCAGCTCGCTGTAGGATGTGATGCCCCCATAGGTAGCCAGAGCCCAGGCCAACAGCTGCCCCTCGCTGGACACCACGGGTGGCTCAGGGTTTGGTGCTCTGATGGTCTCTGGGCTGAGGTGGGCGTCCTGTGGGCCAAATGACAGGCTAAGCTGGGGTGAGGGACAAGGTGCACCCCTCCATTACACAGGCTGGCATAGGGAAAGCAAGGAAAACCTTTCCCCCCAATGTGCAGGACACAAATGTGAACCTAAAACAGGTGAGTGTCCCTGGAGCCTGGGCTGGGGCTCACCCTGGATGAATGGGGGTTTTCGGGGCCACGAGCTGGGAGCAGCGTGGAGGCAGCACATGGAGGGCTCAGCCCACTTTATTATTAGCCACAAACAAAGCAGGAGGTTTATTTTGCTAACAAAGCGCCCGACCTCGGCTCAGCTCGCTGGAGCCAAACCCCATCCCTGACCTTCCTCCCGCCGGCCGGAGGAAATGGGAGCTTTTTCCAGCCCTGTGCGTCATTCCCTGCCTGGCCAGCCCAGTGCTCAGCACCGCCAGCAATGCTCAGGAGCGTCCCCTCCTCCCTGCGGCACCACAAGCATCATGTCTGGTGATCGGGGGTACCAGTCTCCACCAGTGAGCCCCTTAAACGTCCCCATGGATCTCCCGAGCCCTGCTGCCCTCCGGGATTGCTCCCGTGGTGGGGTGTGGCACTCACGGTGCGGATGATCAGGTTTGAGCACGGGGAGGTGATGGTGGCAGAGCAGCGGGTGCAGAGGAGGATGAGCACTGCTGGCCGGCTGCAGGCATCGGCTCGTGGAGTGACTGTCACCATCAGAGGGACAGGAGAGGCCTGGCGTGGAAGAGGAGACTGTCACCACTGTGGCCACCCAGCCCCAGCTGCTGTCACCTTTCCAGCTGACCCCTGGAGCCAGAGGGAGCCGGAAAAGACCTCAGGCTGGCCCTGAGGATGAGCCATGCAAGAGGCAGCCATGGTTGGGTTTAGGGGGCAGGCATGCCACGTGAGTGTGTACCTACACTGGCAAGACAAACACCCCCTGACTCCCCTAAGCAAGCAACCAGTGGCATCCCCACCTGGAAGATGGTGGTATCCCCACACTGGTGTCCAGGACACTCCACATAGTGGGGGTCTAGGCACCCCCTTCTTAGGGACCAGGGCATCCTCGAGTTAGAGACTAAGTAATCTCTGCACTGGGTACGAGAGTGTCACCCCACTGTGGACTGGGGTTATCCCCACACTGAGGACTGGAGGGAGCATCCCTCCCTGGGCACCAGAGCATCCCCACTGTAGGTATTGGGGTATCTCCCACTGAAGACTGGAGAATCCCCATCCTGGGCACCGGGACACCCCCTGGCAGGTTTCCCAGCCCTGTCCCAGCACTGTGCAGCTGCTCCAGGCTCAAGTGTGTCCATACTGGTGTGCAAGAATGGCACTGGGCACAGTGGTGGCACACACCATTCCTCGTGGCTAGCACTGCCTGGTTGCCTCTAGCCGGAAATCCAGATGGGGAAGTCAAAACTCCAGGCACTAAGTTTGGCAACTGCTGCCTGAAAAACGGCTCACAAAGTCCTGAGCCAGGCAGCGGGCAGGGAAAACCAGCCGGGCACTGAGCGGGTGGAGGCTGTCGCCAGTGCCACACACGGGGCTGGCACGATGAGGCCATGGGCATCCCGGCCTGGCCATGGCCCCATGGCAAGCGTGGGTGGCCAGGGACCCCGGGTGGCCCTGAGTGTCGGGGAGGAGCTGGCGGCTGTTTTTCCTGACGCGTGTTTTGTGGCGCTCCATTGTTTGGCTGCGCGAGTGGCGGGAGCCTCGGCGCTCCCCGCCGCCGCCTTTAGGGTTATTTTTTTTCTTTTTCTTCTCCTTTTTTTTTTTTTTCATCATGAGGATCTGCTTATAGAAAGCAGCTTCCAGTAATTCTTCTATAAGTGGAGCCATGTCCCTGCCCAGCTTCCCCAGTGCGCTGTGGGGCTCAGTGCCGCAGCCGTGACATCAGTGCGTGTCCCCTGTTGCCGCTGGTGACAACCCCGGGGCACCCCCGGCCCTGGCACGTATCCAGGATGCCAAGGCTAGGTCACACCAGGGTAGGCCAGAGGGCCCTTGCAAAACCAACCCTCCCCAGTGCCTCGTGGCCTGGCTCCCCCTCTGCTCCAAAAGCAGAACTGGGAGAGCTGGGAGGGGGGATGTGGCGCCGGGTGGCCCAGGGCTGGGCCAAAATCGGGTGCTGGGCCCCAGCCAGGCTGAGGGAAGCTGGGCTGTCCTGCAGAGCTGCCAGGCAAACCCGTGCGCTGGTGCAAACCCACCCAACAGCGCCAGCCAGCACCAGCGCCAGCCCTGACACTGCCTGCACCATCCTTGCCCCAAAGCACCCACAGTGTGTTTGTCACCCCTCAGCACGGCCATGCCAGCATTGGCAGACAGGTTTCTGCTCGCTTGGACACCTTAAAATGATGTGCCTCCTTCACCCCTCTGCTCTTTCTCCATCCCTCCCTTCAAACCTCCTTCCATCTCTTCCTCAATCCTTTCCTCCATTCTATCTTTCACTCCTTCCTCCCTTCCACTTTCCGTCCCTCCCTCCCCAGTGTGGTCACCACTGGGTACCCGTGGCTCTGCCCAGCTCCTGAGCCAGAACCAGGCCACCTTCCCAGGGAAATGGAGTGTCCTGAGGTGTCCAGCATAGGAATATCTGCCTCGGCAGCATAGGCTATTAAAGAATTTGCCTCTGAAGTCTTTACATTCCCATCAGGGGCAGGGATGCCTAAGGCTGTGCTTGGAGGACAAGCTTGGACAAGGTGCCGTGAAGGAGGTTAATCCAGGTCCTTTCACTGCTCCTTAATTACAGGAGGGTTTTCACAGCTGGGACACCCTGCCTGCTGAGGACAGTGACAGGTTGACAGTTCTGTGGTGACAGTGTGAAGTGACAGTGTAAGAAGTTCTGCAGGGATGCACCAGGACCCCTCCTGCTCACCTTGGACCACTTGACACTGAGGACATGGACTTCATGGCCAGTGTCCATGGAGCTGTTGCTGACGCAGCCCCGTGGCACGGTGCTGGTGGCATAGGAGAGGGTGATGGGCGGCTCTGCTGTCACCGGCTGCAGGTCACAGCCCTCGGCTCTCCCGGGGTCTGGGCAGAAAACAAGAGACTGTCAGTCCCCGCCGCACGAGGGGACGATGAAGGAGGGGGCTGAACGTCTCCAACAGCGCCGGCACTGCCCCTTCAACCTCAGCCCCCAGCTCGGCGTCAGCACGGCCCCACGGCCGGCACCGCACCCCCGGGACCATCTGCTACGTGTTCGCTCGGGGCCCGTCTGCCACCGCCAGCCCCCTCCGCAATCACGTTAATGACCCTTGGATCCGGGCTGGAAAAATCCACTGTCCCTGCTCGGCACTGCCGCGTGCCAAAACTCGCACCCAGCCGCCCCGAAGGCCGGGGCGGTGGCGGAAGCCCCCCCCGCATTCCCCCGCCGCAGGAAAGTGGGAAGCGCAGGTATGGAAATGGCTGTAAAGCTCATCCTCCGCGGGCGCTGAGGCGTGAGCTTTGCCCCATCCCAAAGCCCCCGGCGGCGCGCGGCGAGCGGGGCCGGCCGGCGGCTGCCAAGGGAAATCCTGAGCGCAAACAGCCATTTGAAGGCCTGATCCTGTAAATCCCCACGTGCCTCGACAGTTTCCTCTGCCTCAGGCAGCCCTGCTGTGGCCGGGCTGTCCTCAGCTTGGCCCCGAGGAACCGTCTGCATCCATGGGTGCTCCCTTCCAGGGGGCTGGGCAGGACGGACCCCCGTGGTCACAGCTGGGGGGCTTTCTATGGGGAGATAGTGCCGGGGATGGTGTATTTCCTTTGGAGGTTTATCCCTTCCCGCTCCAACTTTGCCCATCGCTGGTGCCTCCAGCCAATGCACCGGGACGTGGCTGGACCGCACTCCAGGTCCAGTCAGTCACCCCCACCGGGACTGGGGCTAGAGGCTGTGATGCCGCAGGTCACTGAGTTTTTGGGACGCAGCACCCGGCAAAGGGCCGTTCGTTCCAAATCGTGCCCATCACGGCGTCCCTGACCCGCGTGTGGCCGTGGGGGTGGCCCGGCTGTGGCGGCGGGGGTCACGGCACAGACCCCCGGTGGCGCTGCCGTGGGCCCCCTTATTGTCCGGCGCTTCCTCCCCCCAGCGTGGCGGCCGCGCGGCCGGCAGCATCGGGANCTGCTGGGCAGAGGACGGGCAGCTGGTCGCTCCTCGGGCAGCATCCTGCCGGGAGGGAGGTCAGGCAGGGCTGGGGGCCGCGGCTGGGCTCGCCCCTGGCAGGGCAGGGATGCCAGCGGAGGGGATGCGGGGCAGCGGTGCCAGTCGGGCACTGTCTGTCCCTGGGGAAGGCAGCGGGCTCCAGCATTATGTCAGGATCAGATAAGGGGGCTCAGCTGGGCCGCCGGGGCGATCAGATAAGGGCACTGTTATTTTTGTACTCCAGGAAAGGGAAAAAAAAAATTAAAAGGAAGAAAGAAAGAAAATCCACTTCATGTTTTTCCAGCCCGCACTCTCCCTTGCTTTGGTGCCGCTGAGATCAGGGATGGTCCCGCTGTGGCTCCCCCGTGGGTCAGGGGCTGGGGGGGCAGTTCCTGGGGTTTTGGGAGCAGAGGAAAGACCTGGGCTCAGAGCAATGCTGGGGAATGGGGTGCAGGGCAAGGGTGGCTCTGGCAGGGCAGGATGCCCATGGGATGGGCAGCGTCACTTTGGCATCCTTGCATCTGGCAGCGTTGCTGAGCACTTGTGTAATGAGCTGATCCAGGTCAGGAATGGGGATGGATCCTGCTCTGGGAGGGAACTATCATCCTCTGAGCCCCTGCCGGCTGTTGGACCATGCTGAGGTGGCATTGGGGGTCAGATGATGGGGTGGATGGGTACAGGCTTCGGGCCTGACACAAACCACATCATTCCTGCCACTAAGTCAGACAGGTGGCAAGAAGCCTCTCCTCAGAGATGGGAGGGGTGACCCAGCACTGTGCTCACCCCGTGGGGAGCAGAGCTGGTCCCTGTCGAGGGGGCACAAAGTCCCCACCTCTGGATGCTGGCTGTGTCTGTGAGACACCCTGGCACTGCTCCCACCCAAGAGCACCCCAATCCCACAGCACTGCTCCCACCACGGACATCCCAGTCCCACAGCACTGCTCACATGATGGACATCCCAGTCCCACAGCACTGCACCCACCATGGACATCCCAGTCCCACGGCACTGCCCCCACCATGGACATCCCAGTCCCACGGCACTGTACCCACCATGGACATCCCAGTCCCACAGCACTGCTCACATGATGGACATCCCAGTCCCACAACACTGCCCCCACCGTGGACATCCCAGTCCGACAACACTGTCCCCACCATGGACATCCCAGTCCCACAACACTGCCCCCACCGTGGACATCCCAGTCCGACAACACTGTCCCCACCATGGACATCCCAGTCCCACAGCACTGCTCCCACCATGGACATCCCAGTCCCACATCACTGCACGCACCACATACATCCCAGTCCCATAGCACTGCTCTCACTGCAGGCATCCCAGTTCCATGGCAGTGCACCCACTGTGGGCACTCCCAGCCCCAGAGATTCCTGTGAGGAAGAAGCAGCAACTGGAGAGGGTATGGTGAGTGGCACAGGTAGGCAGGATTGGGATCATGTGTCACAGCTACATGGGATACAGACCATAAAGCACAGATACTCAGGGACCACATGGCACAACTACACAGGACAGTGAATATGGCACAGTCATATAGGATGGGCGTCCATATAGCACAGCTGCATAGGTTAGGGGTGGTATGGCCAGAGGAGATGCTCTGTTTATATGGCAGAGTGACACAGGACAGGGACCATACAGACACATAGAATAGGGACCATATAACCCCATGGCAGAGCACAGGGACTGTGTGCCACAGATGCATAGGATGGGGATTGTGCAGCACAGATAAATAGGACAGGGACCCTAGGAACAGACATTCAGGGTGGGGACCATATGGCACAGCTATGTAGGGCTGAGCCCATATAGCACAGCCCTGTTAGGAAATGTATGCCACAGCCATATAGGGTGGAGACTGCTGAGGACAAATACAAATACACATGGCACCAGTACATAGGACACAGGTGACACTACACATCTGTGTGGGATGGGGACCAGATGGCACAGCTGTGTGCTGTAGGACCTATACATCACAGACAGGGAGGACAAGGTCTCTGTGGCACAAGGACACTGGATGTGGAGCATATGGCATGGTTATAGGATGGGGACTGCACAAGAAAGCTACAGAGGACACAGACCTTACTGCACATCTACATAGGGACACCAGGCACTGCCAGAGGACAGGGACTGTGGCATAGCTATAGGATGGGCACCAAGCCTCACAATTACACAGGACACGGGACTTACTGTGCATCTACAGAGATGGAAACTGTATGGCACAACTACAGGGGACATGGCCCACATGGCACAGCCTCATCAGACAGGGACTGTCCAGCACAGCCACCAGACAGGGCTGTGATATAAGAGTGGGTGTCAAGCCTGGCAGTGGGGCCACCCCAGCACCACCCATGAGCACTGGCCCCGAGGTGAGCAGGAGGGACCAACCCAGCCAGGGACACTCAGTGCTGCTGGCCCCAGCCTCTCCAGGCAGCTGCTGCCCTCCCAGCTCCCTTCCTCTCTGACAGAGCCCTGAGTCCCCCAGCTCCCTGTCCCCCAGCTCCATCAGTACTGGAGTCCCTCCTTGAAATTCCCCCTGTGGCTTTGCAGAGATCTCCGGGTGGCTCCAATTGCTCTGGAGGCATCTAAATCCCCAACTCCCGTTTGAGGCTTTAAGGGTTTTTCCCCATTTCTCACCCCCAGCTCCAGCCCCACATGCCATGTGAGGTTTTAAGGGTTTTTCCCCATTTCTTGGCCTCAGCTCCAGCCCCACATCACATGTGAGGTTTTTAAGGTTTTTTTTTCTCCATTTCTTGGCCTCAGCTCCAGCCCCACATCCCATGTGAGGCTTTAAGGGTTTTTTCCCATTTCTTGCCCCTATCTCCTGGTCAACCCCTCCATACTCCGTGGTGACGGGAAGCCACCAAAGCCACCTCAGACCCCCCGTGTGTCACCGTCTTGGCCAGGACTCAGCCACGAAGTCTTCAACCCCTCCCGCCCCAGTGACGCAGCCGGGATTTCGGGGGTCCCAGGGAGCGGCAGGGCTGTGCTGTGTGTGTTCCGGGAATCGGGGTGGGTTTGTTCCTTCCCACACCGAGGCTGCTCCCCAAAACCTCCTCTCCCGGGGGTGACAATCACTGCCTGTGAGGACACAGCCCCTTTGGCCACCGATCCGGAGTCACCGGTGGGTCCCGCGGCGGCGGCTGTCCCGTACCGGGGGTCCCGTCCCGCTGTCCCATCCCGCGGCTCTCATCCCCGCGGTCCGGTTCCCTGGTGTCCCCCGTCCCCACTCACCCGAGCGGCCGAGCAGCGCCAGGAGCAGCGGCAGGAGCGGGACGGAGCGGGGGCCCATGTCCGCCNNCGGGCCGGCGGGGCCGGGGGGGCGGAGAGGATGGACCCCCCTCCCCCGGAGCCGCCGTGCCTCAGTTTCCCTACAGCGCCGTGCGGGGCGGCACCTCCGGAGGGGCGCACTCCGGAGGAAGCGCCCCTGGCAGGGGGAGGGCACTGGTACCCGGGGTAGGTGCCCCAGGGCTGGCACTAGTGAGTGGAGGGTTGGACACAGGGATTCTGGGGTGGTCCACCCACCCAAATTATTCCCGAGCTGCCCCCAATGATGGGGATGGGGGGGCTGCTTCAGGTGATGGGGAAGGGGCTGCCCCCGACATTCAGCCCCCTCTGCTCCCAGGCAGCACCCTGGCAAGGTCACAGGGCTGGTGGCTGCCCCATGGCCTTGGACGCCCACTCTGGTGGGCAGGTGGAAGCCCCCGAGCGCTGCTGCCCGCCTTGCCTGTACCCTTGGCCGGGCCACAGACGGGGCTGCCCGGACATCCCTACCTGGCAGGTGGGATTGGGCTCAGGACATCCCTTGGGACAAAGGAGGCCTGGGTGGTGGAGTCACGGGCAAGGGGGGCACAGCTGAGCACCACCCAAGGGGCACCAGGGACCCCCTTCTGCACTCCTACCCCATTTCTCCCTACACCTCTCTGCTGGCCGAGTTCAGAGCCCTCACACAGCTATCGGTGGGGCTGGGACCCTCACGCCGGGGGTGGGCGCAGGTCCCCGGGGGTGGTTTTCACCTCGACTTATGGTTCACGGGTATGGGGACAGAATGGAAACGTGCCAGGGAAGTCAGCGACGCCTGTCCCCAGCAGCCAGGATGTCCCCGGAGACGTCTGTGACCCGGGGTGAGCAGCAACCATCTCCCATGACAGAGCACTGCCATCTCCTGGGGACGGCGGGGACGGGTGCTCACCCGGGGATGGGGACAGCGATGGGGACCGCGACCTGGCACAGGATCCCTCTGGCTCCCTCGCACCCTTCTCCCCGCGCTGACACCAAAGGACAACGACCAAGAGACCCGCGGTGATGGACACTGGGATGGTGGCAGCCACAGTGTGACAGAAGGAGGGTGGCCGTGGCTGTGGGGTGGCCACATGTGCAGCACCCCATATGGCCCTGTATGGCCCAGCATCTCCCCTCTCACAGCATATGGGATGGCCTTACAATTTCAAACCAGAGGAAAAGCATCTAAACCCCAACACCAAGCACTCAGGGCCGTACTGGGGAGTAGGGCAGGGTCCCTGTCCCAATCTGTGCCCAGGTAACCACCTGGGGAAACTGAGGCACACTCAAAGCACATCCATAGAGGGCTGGAGGCACAAGAGAGATGGGTCTCCCCACTCCCCAGCTTTAGGCCATGGTGTCCCAAACCACACCACCCCTCTGTCCCCTTGTCTCCAGCAGCACGAGGGAAGCACTGGCCGGCCCCAGCCCTGGATCGCTGTCCTGGCAGTGTCCCAGCCCCGGCCGGATGGCTGCATCCTTCCTGCCCGCCTGCCTCCCCACAGTGCCCCGGGCTCTGCCGGCGGCTCGTGGCCCCCCGAGCACGGGGCTGACGTCGGGCTGACTGATGAGTTTGGGTTTTCGTCTTGGGGAGTTTTGTTTTTTCCCTGCTGGCTTCCTTTCTCCGCTCTGACTCCTTGGCCTCGTGGCCTTGGCTGACCCCAGTGCTGCCGCCCCTCCTGCCCTCGCAGCCCCCTGGCTCCTTGCCCAGCTCCCAGCAGCCCAAAAGTAAGTGGTGGGGGGCCCTGTCGGGGTTGCAGCTCTGCTACCTCCTGCCCTCACTGTGGCTGGGTAAACCCCATCCCCAAGCTCCACCGGGAGCCCCTCTGCTATGGCATTGTGCCTGTGTGGGTCTGTGGCTGCTGGGGGCCCCCACATCCCCTGTCCCCCACACCAGCACCCCTAGCTGCCTGTCTGCTGGGGTCCTGTGACTCACCACCATGAGGCCACCCACCCAATCCCCCAGCCAGGACCCCCACCCTGGTGGCTGGGCTCATCTGTGTGTCCCCAGCACATTCCTTATATCCCCTGTGATCAGGGCTCAGCAGTGAGTGTCCAGGCACAGCAGGACAGGGAGCACCCCACTCCGGGGCATGTGTACAAACCATCAGCGCAGCCACTGCGTACCCCAAAAAACCCTGACAGCCAACAGAAACAAGGAAATGCCAAGGCATGAAAGTGGTGGAAATCCCCATCCCAAATCCGGTCACCTCCAGCCGCTGGCAGCCAGTGGGAGAGCCGAGAGGAAGGGACGCATGTGCAGGACACGACTCAGATGCTGCCTGTGTGTCCGGACACACACCCAGAGCACGAGGGGGTTCAGCAATCGGGACAGAATGAGGACTGGATGGAGGATGCAGGCGCAGGCTCCCCGCAGGCCACGGATTGGGAAGCCGGGGCGAGCGGGGGATGCTCCCTCCCTTCCTCTGAGCGCAGCATCCCGCTGCCCCGGTGGGATAAACACCCGCTTCCTGCCCTTAATCAGCTCCAGAGGGGCTGGGGGGGTGGGGACAGAGGGGGAGAAGGAAAAAAAAAAACAACCTTTGGAAAGAAAAACTCATTTCCTGCGACAGAAGAAAAAGATAAAGTCTGGATTCATTAAAGTGAACTTTACTGGGGAGAGACGGGAAAGAGCCAAACACAATGTCCTTGAAATTTCCTCCGCACGGCTCCGTCCACGAAAACAGGATAAAGCCGCTTCCGCTGTCTCTGCTGGAGTGCACTGGGGGGAATTGGGGCCGGGGGTTTGGTTACAGGCAGTCGAGGTGGGTGCAGACCTGCTGGAAAACCTCCTCCACCGAGCCCTCGGCGTTGAGCTGGGTACAGAGGGGTTAGCTGGGGGACACGCCCGAGGGCTCTCGTCCGAAAGCAACTGGAACTCTTCCAAGGATGCATTTTGGCCATGGGTGAAGGGCTCATTTAGGGCAAAGGGGTGAGAGTCATCCTTGGAGGGGGTCGTGTCAGGAATGTGGTCGTGTCAAGCCCACCCCAAACCAGGCACGATTGAGTTTTCCTGCTTTCCTCATCATCCCCATCCATCACTTCCCCTCCCCTGGGACACGAGCCCCAAGCTGTGGGGCTGGAGGGTGCTGGGCACCAGCCACATTCCCGCTTACCTGGCGGACGATGCCTCTGCTCTTGTAGAAGGCAATGACGGGCTCAGTGGCCTTGTAGTAGGTCTCCAAACGCTTCTTGATGGTCTCCTCATTGTCATCCACCCTCCCGCTGGTCTCGCCTCGCTTCAGCAGTCGTTTCACCATCGTGTCCTTCCCCGCATCCACGTACAGCAGCAGCGTGGGGGGCGCGATCTGTGGACAGAGGGGACACGGTTGTCACCACACTGAGTTGGTGTGGGTCTGGCTTGGTTTGAGGGGTGGTGGTGGTCAGCATGAGGGTCACAGATGTCCCCACACCACCCTCTGCCTCCCTCCACACGGGTATGGGGGCTACCAGGACACAGAGATGTGCCCACACCATCTTCTGCCTCCTTCCGCTTTGGTCTGGGAGCCACCAGAACACTGCTCCAGCGGCCTCTAGGGCCATGTAGAGGGAGGCAAAGGGACACTGTGGCCAAGTCCTGGCTCTCTGCCATCACCATCATGTCAGCAGTGTTGTCACGCTCTGTCGGCCTGAGGACACCCTGGTCCCTCCCACTGTGCTCTGGGCACAGGCTGTCCCCGAGGCAGGGGGACCTGCTGCCCAGTATAGACCCTTCTGGGATGTGATCTCTGCTGGGATGGGGAGCCAGGCTGCTGCTGGATTGTGTCCCTGTGCTAAGCCAGTGTGTGGCACAGCCCAGCATAGCACAGCACGGCACCAGTCCTTACCTTCTTTTCAAACTCCTCCCCCTGCTTCACCTCGCGGGGGTATCCATCGATCAGGAAGCCCTTGGACACATCTGCTTTGGCCACCATGGCGTCCCGCAGCATGTCCAGCACCGTGTCCTGGAGCAGGGAGGACAGAGCTGCTACACCTGATATGGGACAACATGACTCCCACCCAGCATCCCCAATCAATCCCTGCTGCAACCCCCACCCTGGGATGGCAGGGCCAGAGATGCCTGAGCCGTGTGCCAGCCATTACTGTGGTACCTGGTGTCCCCACTGCCACCCCTGCACAGCCCAGCACGTGGCAGCTGGTGGCTGGTGAGTACTTACCAGGGGCACCAGCTCTCCCTTCTCCATGATGGCCTGCAGCTTCTTGCCCCGCTCTGAGCCTGAGCTGACCTCTGCCCTCAGCAGATCCCCCGTGGAGAGGTGGGTGTAGCCATACTTCTGCACGATCTTCTCACACTGTGTCCCTTTCCCCGAGCCAGGGCCACCTGCAAGGCACAAGGGTGCCCCGAACCATGGGTAAGGAGAGGAAGGGGGACATGGGAGCAGCACAGGAGTCCTCAGAGCTCAGTGACATGGTCAGTTGGTGTCCCCAAGCCCAGCACGAAGTGGATGGACAGAGCTCCTCCTGAGGTTGTCCAAGTGCTTGAGGTGGCATGGGCTGCCAGGAATTGGCATATGGGCACCACACCCTGATGTCACCCAGGGTTTTGTCACATCACCTCCCAGGGGTTTGTTGTCACATCAACACCCAGTGGGGTACTGTCACATCACCCCAGATGCTGCCACCCCACGCCTGGCCAGAGGTGCCCTCCTGGTCCCAGCATACCCCATGTGGCCTCGAGGAGCCAAGCTGGAGCCATGGCCATCCCACAGTGCCTGGGAATAGCCCAGTCTCAGCCTCCAGACCTGTTTCCCTGGCCTAGAGGTACAGGGAAAAGGCCTGGGCTGACCCCACCAGTGACAGGACCCAGACACAGACTTACCCACCACAAAGATGATTTTGTGCTGCTTGAGCTTTTCTGGAAGAGAGAAAGAAAAAAAAAATTATCAAAAGCCAAAAGGTCCATCAGGAAGTAAGGTGACCCCAGGGGGTGCCAGATCCAAGGCAGGCATCCCTGGAGATGGAGGGGATCCAGGAGAGTCCTGGGGGAAGATGGACAGGGAAGCAGACGTGCGTCCTGGTCACCTGGGCAGGCTGGGACGTCTGGCCACGACTGAGCAAAAAGACCCCACGGCACCTTGGCCATGGGGCTGGAATTCCAGAGCCACATGGTGTCCCAGAGGTGGTTGTTGTCCACGGCTTCACCATGGGCAGGGACTGGCCCCATCCATCCCTGTGGCCGGCTTCTCACCCCGCTGGGCTAACTGGGGCTGTGGCAGGCTCACCTTGGCACGGCCACCTCGAGCACCTGGCACACCCCTGGCAGTCCCTGGACCCCAGCATTGGGCCCTGGACTTGGTGGCTGACGTGCAAGTGGCACTGACTGCCCTGTCCCCAGCACCTTGGCACAGGGCTCTCACCACCTGTGGGATCTGAGCACCAGCTGTGGTGTGGGGTGATGATGCCAGGGTGTGATGCCGAAGGGGGAAGCAGAGCTAAAAATAAAGTTGAGCTGCTCTGGGGCCACTTTCCCTTCTCCTGATTACAGCTGGATGAAATTTCAACTCCTTGGCACCCAGCACTCTCCAGGGCTGGGGATGGAGCCAAATGTCTGGCAGGGACCAATGGGATCTGGGGCATGTGGGGGGGGCTGGAGGGACATGGAGGATGGCCACAAGAGAGGGAGACAAGGACACAGGGGCGCCTGGAGGGGAGGAATGCAAAGAGGACCGGGGGCTGCGTGTAAGGGAGACAAATACAGGGGGGACAGAGGGGACAGAGACAGGGAGGGAAGGGAAGAGGAATGCAGAGAGGACCAAGGGGATAGATGCAGGGGGGATGGATGCAGGGTGACCAAAGAGTCTGGATAAAAGGGGGACAGGGGCATGCAGAGGGGATAGATGCAGGGCAAAGGAAGGGGATTAATTCCAGGGGGCAACCAAGGA
The DNA here is from genome assembly GCA_013389925.1 of Aegithalos caudatus. Classification (NCBI taxonomy): domain Eukaryota; kingdom Metazoa; phylum Chordata; class Aves; order Passeriformes; family Aegithalidae; genus Aegithalos; species Aegithalos caudatus. The sequence continues at coordinate 851,196 of WEIU01023498.1, forward strand.
AATGGATACAAGGGAGACACGGAGATGCAGAGGGAATGGATGCAGGGGACACTGAGGGGATGGATGCAGTTGGAATGCATGCAGGGAGACAGATCACTCACCTGTCGACATGCTGCCGTGGTCCAGGCACAGAAGCACTTAAGGCTGCCAAGAAAGAGCAGGATAAACAACTCAGCACATCAGGTCACCAAGTGTCTGGGAAGAAAAAGGGTCTCCCTTTTTGGCCATGATGGTGTCCAGCTCCAAGGCCAGGCTGGGGGGGATGGGGATGGAAGACACAACTCCTGGCTTGTCCCTGGAATAGGGAGCTGAAGGAATCTCTGCTTCTGCGGCCATCACTCACCTGGCTCCCAGCAGTCACCCTCCGCATCCGGCTGCGGTAAGGGCATCCCCATGCCGGGTGACGCGTGGTGACGTTGCCGGCTTCCTCCCCTGCCCTGCCCACATCCCAATGCCTGGGGTGCTGCCCGACAGCAGGAAGCCCGCTCGGGATGCCCGGTGCACCACAACACCGGGCGATGGAGGCAGCGCGCCCAGCTCCCCGCGGGCCGGGTTTAGGGGGTGTCCTGAGGAGGGGGCTGCAGCTCCCCATTGCACCCCCAGGACCTCGGGGGCTTGTTTGGGTACCCACACCCAGCCCCGCGGCATCCGACCTGCTTGGCCACAGTGCGTCACCCCAAACCGGCTGGACGGGGTGCAGGGACGGGGCATCCCGTGGCCAGAGGAGCCCGGAGCCGCTGACAGGTCGTGTTACAACCCCGAAAGGGCAGGGGCTAAGAATGGCCTGACTGAAACCGGCACCGGGTCACATCCCACCGGCGCTGCGGGGACAAAGTCCCGAGATGGCCCCCATGGGGTTTGGGGGTGCAGGACCCCCGGGTCCCTAACTGCGAGGGTGCTGAGACCCAGCGAAGCTGGCAGCAGTCTTGGTGGGGTGATAGGGGGCTGCGGGCAGCCCCGGCCCTCCGTGTGAGCTGGGTGCCTGACCCAGCGCGGTGCCGGTCCCACGGGTGCACGGTGCGGGTGATGTGGAGGTGACCGCTCCGGAGGACGATGCGGGGAGCGCTGACCCGCTCGGGTCGGGGCTGGGCAGGGGGCTGCAGGGTGGCCTCGTCACTCCCAACCAAGGCCCTTGCGGGCTGCACCCCGGGGTGCCCTCAGCGATCCCACCCCACCGCCAGCTCCAACCCGCGCTCCAACG
>WEIU01023498.1:852626-863060 GCA_013389925.1 Aegithalos caudatus
GGGGGAGCCCCCACCCGCCCGGCTGGGGCTGCGGTCCCGGGGCTCCGCGCGCCCCCAGCTCCTCGGAGGGGAAGGCTCTTCTCGTCACTGTCCACATGTCGCTTCCCCTTTTCTGCCCTCTTTCCGTTCTCATGTCCCCATCCCTATCCCTAATGTCCATCTCTGTCTCTAATGTCCCCATTCCTGTCCTTTACTGTCCTCATCACTCTGTTCCTTATGTCGCCATCCTTGCCCCTAATAGCCTTATGGCCGCAACCCATTCCCGTGTCCCCATTCCATCCCAATGTCCATCTCTAAGTCCCCATCCAATCCCCATTCCTGTCCCATGCCATCCCTACTGTCACCATCCTTGTCCCTAATGTCTTTATGTCCCCATCCCATCCCCATGTCCGTATCCCCAGCTTACACGCCCCCTCCCTCCTAGCTCCAGGGGTGTAAAACCCCGGGGGTGCTGTGTCCTTGTTAAAATCTAATTAGTGAGAGATGCAGGATGCCAAAGCCAATAGTACAGATTTTATTTAACAATAAAATGTGAGGTAGAGAAAGAGAAAGAAATAGAAAAGAGGGATTGCGTGTGTGGGACGAGAGATCAGTCAAGCAGAAGATTCTCATCACACGTGGATCCCTCAGCATCCCGTTGGTCCTTCACCCTGGTCTTCAGGATGGTGGGGGTCCTGAGGTTGTTGAAAACTTCTCAATATTTATACATTTTTGCAAATGAAGGCATTAATGCTCATTGGCTACACAGGTCCTTTATTCCATTGGTTAAATGATTCCCTCTCTTCTAATGCTAATTAATCCCATGCTCAGTCTTTCTCTTCGAGTCGAGTCTGTGGTTGTGATCTCCCCGTGCCAGAATTACCTTTTACCCAGCTGGAGCTTCTTCCATCCACCACCAGTTACCGGGTTGGCTTTCCTTGTGGATTCTGTGTCCATTATCGGTGACACATTCTTCTCTCTCTGTTTTGTTTACCACACCTAATCTGAGATAAGGCTCTGACAACAGTACCACCGTTATCTTATCTCAAATTGCTCTTGACTTAAGGGCTTATTTCACATAAAAGTCTCAGGCATAGTCGGCAGGGAGAGGAGGAGCTTCAGTGGTTGCAGATGCTGTCTATCCCATAACTGGGGGTGATCTGTTTGACCAGTGATATGTGTATGAGCAGTTGCCCCTGCACAGCTTGTCTGGATGTTACCCAGGATGTGCCAGACCAGAGCCAGTGCCATCATGCTGCTTCCTTCTGTGCCCATCTCATGGAAAAGTCCTGTGGCACCAGACTTTGAGACAGGCAACTGTGATCTCCAAGTACTTGCACTTACCTGTCCTTCCTTCTCCTTTGTGGCTGCACAGACCCTGTCCCAAGACCCTGTGATACCTGGCTGAGGAGGACACAAGCTGGGGAGGTTTCAGCTGCCACCTGTCACTGTGGAGGTGGCTCAGAGCTGGAGTCAGCCAGGGACTGGACATGGATCCTACCTGGACATGCTGGTCACCTTGCTGCACCCTCCTGAGTGCCCAGGGACAGCACTGCTGTGGGCTGGGGGTCACTGCCATCATCCCCAAAAACCCGTCCAGAGCCAGGGCTCAAGGTAACAGACTGCAGCAATATTTATTCCTGTACAAACAATTACAAAACATGGGCGCCCCACTGCTTCCCCCAGCACCGAGCCCCCCAAAACCCCAGCCACAGCCAGAGGGAAACTGAGGAATGAATTCCTGCCAAGGCTCAGCACCCAAACACCCCATATTTAGGTGCTTTCCTCAGATCAACTTCTCTGCTGCTGAGAAATTAATAACAAAGTCCTGTCCCAGCCACAGGGTGCCAAGAGGCACCAGTGCCCCCCACTACCTGTCCACTTCTAAATTGTTTATAAGCAGCTGCTGGCCCTTTGTTGCCACTAATGAGCAGCCCCTGCTCACTCCTTTGTCCAGGAAACCCAAGTACAAACCCCAGGATTAGAAGCGGGGAGAGAAAAAGCCAAAACCCCCCAGAAACTCCCAAAAATCCCATCTTTCAGCAAGAAAAGGTTTTGGCAGTGTGGGGCGCAGCAGTGCTGGGAGGGGCTGGTGTTTTTGGGGTGCTGGGACAGGGAGGGTGGCAGTGTCACCCCTGTGGGGTCCCACCACAAACTGTGGGGTTCTGCTGCGGGAAGGATGACTGAGGACTGGGATGAGGGGGCTGGGGATGGCAGAGGGGGCTGAGCTCCAAGAGGGGGTCTCCCCACCCAGACAGTTGGGGGAAAGAGTCTCTGTGGTGATCCCAGAACTGGTGCAAACCAAAACTGAGCTGAGGGCACTTGGAACCCCCTTATAAGTTCACAGGGGATGCAATGTGCATGGACCAGGATGGGGCAGGACACCACGGCCAAGTATCCTGCACACGGAGAGGGGACACCCCAAACCTTACATTCACCACCTGGCCCCCAAAAACCAGCTCAAAACCCAACACATCCCAGGTGCAAGGAGCCACCATGCACAACAGCAGGTGTCCCATCAGAGGCAGCTGGTGGCACCCTGATGCCTGGCTCCCACCACTCCCAGGGGGGATGCAGGGGAACCCTCATCCATCCCAGCTCCAGGGGGGCTGCCCAGCAGGCGTGGGGCACCCTCTAGGTCCAGGTGGGGTGGGAGAAGGTGATGTTGTAGAGGCCGGCCCAGCTGGCAAAGACCTTTTTCTCGGTGATGAAGCGGTGGTGGTTGCCCCTGCGGCTGCGCTCGTTGTGGATGTAGGTTGTGCACTCGTCGGGGCCCTTTGGCTCGTAGTAGTGGTAGGGCAGGCGGCGGGGCGGGGGGTGGCGGCTGCAGCGGGGGAAGAAACACTGGGTGAGCCCCACGGTGGGGTCAGGGGCCGGGGTGGGGGCCTGGGGGTCTCCTCACCCGCAGTAGCTGGGTGGCACCATGCCATAGACGTGCACGGCGTCGCACAGCTCCACCGCGATCACCATGGTGAACCAGCCAGTGCTGAGCCACGAGCGAGACTTCTCCCTGGGGAGGGGAAACAACAGAAGAATGACAGAGGTGAGGTGATGTGGATAATGGAGCCCCTCAGTGTCCCCAGCGTGCCTCAGGGACCCCCAGCTCAATGCTGCAGCCCGTGAAGCAGCTCCAAGCTGCCGGGGGTACAGGATCAGGTGTACACAGGACGAGTCTCCAGGTCCCCCTTTGAAGAGGAGAACAACCCCCTGGAATTTATGAGGGGAAAAGAAATGCTGTGGACAGAGGCTGGGCAAACTCCGGACTGCAGAAAAGCCAAAACCAGCTGTCTTGGGAACCTGGAGAAAGGGGGACAGAGCACGAGAGGTGGCTCTGAGGTACCTGTCCTTCCCTGTCTCTCCCCGAAAGAGGTCATCAAACTGTTTCATGCGGCCAGGGGAGACAACGTAGGCTGTCATGTTGGGGAACGACGTGCAGACGCGCTGGATGATCTTCAGGAGGCTCTTCTGCATCTTGGTGGGAGGCCCCCAGAAGATGAAGATGGTCTCTGGGGTCTTGTTGACGAACTCCTGGGGCCGCTTGAGGACACGGTAGAGGCTGGAGTGGGCCACCACACGGAAGCTGGTCTTATTGCCCACGTCAGCATTGTAGCCCGTGGTGGGGGCATCGTTCATGCGGATGGTGCACTCAGCCCCATCGATGACCGTGCCCAGGTGGGTGCCCAGGAGGTGGCTGGAGCTGGTGACAATGACGCATTGGTGGCAGCGGGCGGTCAGGGTCTGGTGATGACAAGTGCCGTCAGCAGGTGACTTTTGGTGTCACCGTGGGCAGGGTACTGTTCCCTGCGGAGCCACTGTCCTCGGGAGGGGACAGCTTGGCTGGATGTCAGCAGAGGGACAGACCCGGTGTCACCACTGGGGCCCGGCCCTGCTGCCCAGCTCGTACCTTGTTCCCACAGACGGGCAGGTACCCGCTTTTCACCCCCCACTTCTTGAGGTCGGGAGGCCGGCGGGCTCTGCCCCGCAGGCGGCTGTAGGGGAAGACCTCGTTCCCGTTGCCAGAGCTGTAGATGATCAGCAACATGATCAGGGCAAAGAGGACCCCCAGGGCGGCGGCGCGCTGGCTCTGCGGGCGGGGGGAGAGCATCAGCCGCTGCCCCCAGCCCACAGGGGTCAGCATCCACCCCGCTCCATCCAGCAGGATGCCTGCTGTCCCCAGGAGGTTCCCGAGGTGATTCTCTGGCGCTCACCGTGCTGCCACTCATGTCTCTGTGCCGGCCTCAGCACACAGTGATCGCTGGCGTCCCGCGAGCACCTGCAAGGCATGTGGTCACCCCCAGCCTGGCACATCGTCCCCAGGCTGCCAGGGTACAGCATCAGGTGTACACAGGATGAGTGCCCTTTGAAGAGGAGAACAACCCCCCGGAATTTATGAGGGGAAACGAAATGCTGTGGACAGAGGCTGGCCAGCCTCCAGGCTGTGGAATAGCCAAATCCGGCTGCAACTTGTGCCTGAGGGACCCCCACATTAAGCTGGGTCCAGGGAGGATAATCCTCCCCTCGTGGGGAGAAACCACTCAAACCACAGGGTTAGGGAGGGTCAACCTACTGCTCGTGCAGTGAAATTCCATTAAAAACACCACCACAGGAGTCTTGGATCAGGAGGGAATGGAAGCAAGTGAGAGCTTCCCCACTCAGGGCATGCAGGCATGAGATTGCATCCAGCAGACCTGCAGGTACCTCTTCAGCCCCGGGACCCATTCTGAGTTCCACTCAAAGCAGACTGACCTAGTTTAGTTTTGGGAGCCCTGCTCAGTGAGCCCCAGCCATTCCTGGAGCTCTCCAAGCAAGTGGAAATTAAAAACCATTGAAGCCTCTTTGCTAATTGTCACAAGGAAAATTATGCAACAGCCTGAGATCAACCCCTGGGGGGAGCTGACACCTCGAAACGCTCTCAGGGCTGGTGGTGGTGGTGCCAGAAGGTACCAGCCTGCCCGGGGAGCCCAGGCCACGGCCCGGCGTGGTGATGCTGGGGGGCTTCGTCGTGCAAAGGCTGGGGACGCTGTGAGACCGGGACCCCCACTCCCAGACCCCGCTTCGCTCCCTCCGTAGCTCTCGGGCCATGTGGGACCCCACGGAGGGGCCCCGGCGGCGGGACCCGCGGCCTTACCTGGTGGGGGCTCTCATGAGGAGTCCGTCACCTCCTGCGCCCCGCGGGCGGCGGGTGCTGCCCGGCCGCTCCAGCGGNCCTAGTGCCGCCCACCCGGGAGCGGGAGCACCTCCGGGTCCTAGTGCCGCCCACCCGGGAGCGGGAGCACCTCCGGGTCCTAGTGCCGCCCACCCGGGAGCGGGAGCACCTCCGGGTCCTAGTGCCGCCCACCCGGGAGCGGGAGCACCTCCGGGTCCTAGTGCCGCCCACCCGGGAGCGGGAGCACCTCCGGGTCCTAGTGCCGCCCACCCGGGAGCGGGAGCACCTCCGGGTCCTAGTGCCGCCCACCCGGGAGCGGGAGCACCTCCGGGTCCTAGTGCCGCCCACCCGGGAGCGGGAGCACCTCCGGGTCCTAGTGCCGCCCACCCGGGAGCGGGAGCACCTCCGGGTCCTAGTGCCGCCCACCCGGGAGCGGGAGCACCTCCGGGTCCTAGTGCCGCCCACCCGGGAGCGGGAGCACCTCCGGGTCCTAGTGCCGCCCACCTGGGATCAGGAGAGCCACCGGGAAAGGCCGGGACTGGTCCCCTGATCCCCGAGGTACCGGTGCGGGCAGCGGGGATGGGAGGCAGCGCCGCCCGGCTGTGCCAGGCGCTGCCCGCCGTAGCGCATTGCTGGGATGCCGAGGTCTCCCCCGCGCTGACCGGGCAGCTCAGGGCCCCGCTCTGGGGGGTTTCGTGGCGCAGAGAGAGGGCTCCATCGCTGACAGGGACCCGCATCTCTGACGCCTGTCCTGAGGGATTCTGGCTCCGCTGTGCCGGTGCTGTGGCAGCTGAGGTAGCAGGCAAAGGGCACCATGGGCTCCTCTGCTGCAGTGCCCTGCAGGAAGCAGCCCTGGCAGCACCCCCAGTTCCTGGACCACTCGTTCTTCACTGCACCCCAGCATCTCTGCTCCTCCTCTTGCCCCTGGCCCGCCAGACACCACCGGACCCACCCAAATGTGGCACAGCACGTTCAAAGAGCTGCTGTGGGCTCCAGGCCGTGCACTTGACCATGGCATGTCCCATCCCTCCAGGGACATGGGAGCTGCCAGGGCCCTGTGACAGCCCAGCACCAGTGAGCCCTGTGGGACTGAGCATCATCCCAACACCCATCCTGCATAGATGCAGCTGCTGGTTCCCAAATAACCTCAGCTGCTTTCAGCACCCTCTTCCATGTTTAGGCTCAGCTCTACCCCCTTCTCACCTCCCCCTCTTATTTATAGCCTGGCAGCCTGTGACAAGCTGTTGAGTATCCCCCCTCCCTCACTCCCTGTCCTGCCCTGCAGCCACAAGGGGCACAGAAAAGGGCACAGCAAGGGGAACCACTGAATTAAAAACAAATTTAATGGCCACATTTGCTTTGGTCTGAATCCAAGGACACTTGTGACAAGGCAACACATGTGGCTCCAGGGCTTCCCAGCTGAGGAGATGCAGGCACCAAGCAGCAGAAGGCAGAGCCTGGATCCAGCTACCTGCACCCCACACCCAGCACTGTCCAGAGGGCACAAGTGGGGAAAGGACCACAGTAGAGCTTTGTCCCTGTGAGAGGCACACGTTTGCAGCCCTGGTGGGGCTGAGCATTTCTGCCTCAAGTCCTGCTCAAGTCCAGTAGTATGTCTAACCCTGCATTAAATATTCCTCTTAGTAGGGAGAGCAGAAAACCAGGTATCCCTGGGTCCATCCAGGTAAGCATTAGGAGCTGGTGGGACTGCATGGGCCCAGCTCATACTCCTCCATGTACCAACAGGGGGTTCCCAGCCCATCCACCAGCTGGGGAAACAGGCACTGCTGCTGCAGAGACGGAGACTCCCTGCTCCAGGGCTTGGCAAAAGGTGTCCAACCGTGGCACTGGCAAAGCTGAGACATGTTGCTGCAGGATGGGAGCCGCCCTGCTGCCGAGGTTCCTGCTGCCGAGGTTCCTGCTGCCGAGGTTCCTGCTGCCTCACCCCATGGCTGGCACCCTACCTGCCTGCCCAGGATGGGTGTTTGAAGACAATGTTCCTCCTCTTGGCCCAGCGGGAGAAGATGGCTTTCTCGGTGATGAAGCGGTGCCCGGCACGGCGAGCTCGCTCGTGCATCAGGTACATCTTGCACTCGTCCAGCCAGCCCTTCTCAAAGTAGTGGTACGGCACGCTGGAGTGGTTCTTTTCCCTGGCACGAGGGGACAGGGTGAGTGTGGGACTTGGGGGGACACCAGAGCACCCCAGGCCTGCCCCTGCCACCCCTGCACACCTGCAGTAGCTGTCGCTGACCATGCCAAAGACACAGATCTGCTCGCACAGCTCCATGGCCAGGATCATGGTGAACCAGCCCGTGCTCAGGAAGGAGCCGGATTTCATCCTGCAAAGCACGGTGGTCACACTGGAGCGGGTGGCACTGTGCCACTGGCCCACCCACACTACAGGTGCTCAGTGAGGGGGACAGGTATAACATCAGGGGGACCTGATGGGCTCCTCAGGAGCCAGCACTACCTGTTCTTCCCTGTCTCATTCTGGAAGACATCGTCACAGTACGTCATCTTCTCCTCAGTCAGGGTGTAGATCTGCAGCTGGGGGTACTTCTCCATCACTTTGAGCAGTGCCTGGTAGGTTGAGCCCATCTTCTCCCTGTTCATCTTCTTTGCTGGCCCCCAGATAAAGTAGAGGGTCTCTTGGGACTGCTGGAAGAAGTAGGGCTGGTTCCCCAGCAGCAGCGGAACGCTGGTGTGTGAGACCACCCGGATAGTGCTGCGTGCCCCCACGTCCTGCTCGTAGCCGGTGGTGGGGGCATGGTTCATGCGCAGGACACNTTCTTCACTGCACCCCAGCATCTCTGCTCCTCCTCTTGCCCCTGGCCCGCCAGACACCACCGGACCCACCCAAATGTGGCACAGCACGTTCAAAGAGCTGCTGTGGGCTCCAGGCCGTGCACTTGACCATGGCATGTCCCATCCCTCCAGGGACATGGGAGCTGCCAGGGCCCTGTGACAGCCCAGCACCAGTGAGCCCTGTGGGACTGAGCATCATCCCAACACCCATCCTGCATAGATGCAGCTGCTGGTTCCCAAATAACCTCAGCTGCTTTCAGCACCCTCTTCCATGTTTAGGCTCAGCTCTACCCCCTTCTCACCTCCCCCTCTTATTTATAGCCTGGCAGCCTGTGACAAGCTGTTGAGTATCCCCCCTCCCTCACTCCCTGTCCTGCCCTGCAGCCACAAGGGGCACAGAAAAGGGCACAGCAAGGGGAACCACTGAATTAAAAACAAATTTAATGGCCACATTTGCTTTGGTCTGAATCCAAGGACACTTGTGACAAGGCAACACATGTGGCTCCAGGGCTTCCCAGCTGAGGAGATGCAGGCACCAAGCAGCAGAAGGCAGAGCCTGGATCCAGCTACCTGCACCCCACACCCAGCACTGTCCAGAGGGCACAAGTGGGGAAAGGACCACAGTAGAGCTTTGTCCCTGTGAGAGGCACACGTTTGCAGCCCTGGTGGGGCTGAGCATTTCTGCCTCAAGTCCTGCTCAAGTCCAGTAGTATGTCTAACCCTGCATTAAATATTCCTCTTAGTAGGGAGAGCAGAAAACCAGGTATCCCTGGGTCCATCCAGGTAAGCATTAGGAGCTGGTGGGACTGCATGGGCCCAGCTCATACTCCTCCATGTACCAACAGGGGGTTCCCAGCCCATCCACCAGCTGGGGAAACAGGCACTGCTGCTGCAGAGACGGAGACTCCCTGCTCCAGGGCTTGGCAAAAGGTGTCCAACCGTGGCACTGGCAAAGCTGAGACATGTTGCTGCAGGATGGGAGCCGCCCTGCTGCCGAGGTTCCTGCTGCCGAGGTTCCTGCTGCCGAGGTTCCTGCTGCCTCACCCCATGGCTGGCACCCTACCTGCCTGCCCAGGATGGGTGTTTGAAGACAATGTTCCTCCTCTTGGCCCAGCGGGAGAAGATGGCTTTCTCGGTGATGAAGCGGTGCCCGGCACGGCGAGCTCGCTCGTGCATCAGGTACATCTTGCACTCGTCCAGCCAGCCCTTCTCAAAGTAGTGGTACGGCACGCTGGAGTGGTTCTTTTCCCTGGCACGAGGGGACAGGGTGAGTGTGGGACTTGGGGGGACACCAGAGCACCCCAGGCCTGCCCCTGCCACCCCTGCACACCTGCAGTAGCTGTCGCTGACCATGCCAAAGACACAGATCTGCTCGCACAGCTCCATGGCCAGGATCATGGTGAACCAGCCCGTGCTCAGGAAGGAGCCGGATTTCATCCTGCAAAGCACGGTGGTCACACTGGAGCGGGTGGCACTGTGCCACTGGCCCACCCACACTACAGGTGCTCAGTGAGGGGGACAGGTATAACATCAGGGGGACCTGATGGGCTCCTCAGGAGCCAGCACTACCTGTTCTTCCCTGTCTCATTCTGGAAGACATCGTCACAGTACGTCATCTTCTCCTCAGTCAGGGTGTAGATCTGCAGCTGGGGGTACTTCTCCATCACTTTGAGCAGTGCCTGGTAGGTTGAGCCCATCTTCTCCCTGTTCATCTTCTTTGCTGGCCCCCAGATAAAGTAGAGGGTCTCTTGGGACTGCTGGAAGAAGTAGGGCTGGTTCCCCAGCAGCAGCGGAACGCTGGTGTGTGAGACCACCCGGATAGTGCTGCGTGCCCCCACGTCCTGCTCGTAGCCGGTGGTGGGGGCATGGTTCATGCGCAGGACACACTCCTGCCCGTCGATGGCCTGTCCCAGCCGTGAGCCCAGCATCTGCCCCGAGCTGGAGACGATGGCGCAGTGGTGGCACAGAGCTCGCTCCAGCGGCTGTGGGGAGATGCACCGTCAGCTCCTCCTTCCCTCCCGCAGCAGCTGGATACACCACAGCCCCCGCCTGCCCTTCCCAAAGGACAGGAAAACTGAGGCACAGGTGGGCCGAGCTGCCCCACCAGCCCCAGCTCTGCCCCATCCCCACGCACCTTCCCATCGGGAACGCGGCTGTACCCCTGGAAGCTGCGGACGCTGGATGTGGTGGGGCTGTCCCGCAGCCCCGGGGCCTGGCAGCAGGGCTGGACGCGGGCGTGGTAGCACAGCAGGATGTACAGCACCGCCACCACCACGGCGCACACCAGCGTTAGGAAGAGCCGGACCTAGAAGCAGAGCGGGGGGAGCTCTCCGGGCCTGCCCACGTGCACCGGCCCCGCGCCGGATGCCGGTGGCCCCGTGGCCATGAGGGGGCTGCCGCTCGGAGGGTGTTGAGGTGTGCTGGGGGAGTGGTGCGGGATGCCGGGCCCGGCTCTCTTCCCGCAGCGGCGATGCCCGCACGCCCTACGGGCTCCGTGCGGCCCG
>WEIU01023498.1:871711-905818 GCA_013389925.1 Aegithalos caudatus
AAAAAAAAAAAAGCTAAATCAAGGCCCTTTCATTCCTTGTTTCTCATTCTGCCAGATTTCCTTTTCCAGTAGCTCATCTGCATGCATTCTGGCTAAAGAGACCACAGTTAATGCTTTTTTTTTTCCTTTAACAGAGGCTTTACAATAACTGAGAACTTGAACAATGTGATCAGTTACAAGTCTTTCCTTGCTGAACAGAATGAGTGCGTGTGCTTGTACACACACAAGTGTCAGAGGGGAGCCAGGTCCCAGAGTGTGGAATTGCTCTGAGGGCTGCTGAGTGCTGCCACAGTACACTGGCAAAAGAGGAATGGGCACTACACAGAAATAGCTTATCAGTACAGGGAGGGCTGCAAGCAGAGCCTGCTGCTGGCCCACAGCTGGGGGCTGCCCAGATCCTGGCTGGAAATTCAGCTGCCAGGAGAATCTCCAAGTGGGAGCTGAAAGGGATTGACATCTCTGCCACACACTGCAAGGAAAAGTGTCAAACAACTGCAGAAACCAAACCCAAAGAAGAGCAGTTGAAAGATCAACCAGAGAACAGTCTGAAGCCTTGTCAGAAGAGTTCATCACCACAGAGCAGGTCAGAACAGCTACTGTGGCTAATGCAGCAGCAAACATCCATTCTACCCTCGAAGGCAGAGACAGTAGCTTCTCCTCAGCCCCAGAAGGAACCAGCTCAGGCACTGATCTCTGCTGACAAGGCAAGAAAGGCCAAGCAACACCAAATCCCTTACTGGCTCAGGCCAAGGGAGGCAATCGACATCACCACCACAACAGAGAGACCACTGCAGTCAACTGCATCCAGCTCTGGCCCAGGGAAGGGCTGTCAGACAAGATCCTTTTCACAGTCCAAGAAGGGCAGTTCCCTTCCTGAGCCAATGAAACAAGAAGAAAAAAAAAAAAAGAAAAAAAAAAAAAAAGAGGCTTTGTATTCCAAGCTCCAACAGGACTATTTGCTGAATCAGTCCAGCAAACACAGATTATACTCCTGGAATAGTGAGTAGAAGCCTCCTCCAGGTAAAATCTGTAACCTCTAAAGTGCTCCTGCTTGCTGATGAGCACCCCCTTCCATGCCCAGCAGTGGAAGGGCCGCTGCAGTCAGTGGGGTGACGAGCACTCACATTTAACCGTTCACCAACTCCCAGCTGGATTGCGGTAGTTTTCTGAAATGCACTTTTGGGAAATATTTCCTATGAGAAGATGTTGTTTGGGGATGTGAGGGTAGGAAGGTGAAGTGTAGACCACAGCACACCTTGTTCAGTAAAACCACTGCCTTGGGAGGTGATGTTCCCTTGCAGAGTCAATGGAATAAAGCATCCTGCAAGTGGCCATATCACCGTGTCCCCAGCAAGCAGCTCTGGGTTTGGTTAGAATGGTTTCCCCCACCCCCAGTGGTTTGAAGAGTTCACAGTGGTATAACCAAATGTTTTGGGGAGACAGGAACTGAGAAGTCCTCTGCTGCAAGTGAATGGGTGGAATGAGGGATGCAGATGAGCAACATCCTCTGGGACTAGCCCAAGGATAAGCCCCACAGACACCTTGTGTCTTGAGCAGGAACAGGAGGAATGCATGCACTGGAAGGACCAGGAAGCAGAGAAGGACAATGCCAATGCAGGGAAAGTGCATGTTCTGGAGTGGTCTCGGAGTAGTTCTGCAGTGCAAACATACAGGGAGGGGCGTGGAGAAATCCCTTCTGGAATGCTGCATGAAGAGAGGTAAAGGTTGGCATCCATGTGGCAGCGGACTGGGTAGGGGACCTGTGTCCAACAGCTCTACCCTGTTCTTCACATTTAATGGGTTTCAATCACCACTGGCTCATAAACTCCAGATGAGACCCTGGGGAGGCAGAGGGGGAGAGGGGCTGGTTATTTTCCACAGTCATTTTGAGCAACCAAGTTCTGATTCAGAGCTCTCCACTCTCAAACATCATCTTCTAAGCCCACAAAAAAACACTGCCAGTAACGAGTCAGCCTTGGGGGAAGTCAGTCCTTGGAATACTGAAGGGACAAAGAGGTGGCAAGTCAGCAACAGCACTGGAGAGGGCTGGGTGTGACACATGAACCCTTCCACAGGGCACAGCAAAGGGGGAGGATCCTACCCAGAACAAAGAGCAGGCATGCCTGGCTTAGCTGTGCTGGTTTTGTTACCAACTTGATACATCTTTGTATTACCATTACTGCTCTTTTTAATTCGACTGAAAAGATGCAATTAAGCCTCAAACAGAACTGGCAAGAGCTGTACTAAGAGCTATAGTGGCAAGAAAAAGTTTTATTGCTTCAGAAGCTTTCATGCAAGAAGAAGCCCTCGATTATTATGGAAGAGGCAGGGAGAAGGGACAATAAGAGGCAGGGAAAAGGGACAATAAACCCTGCTCTGCTGCACTTTTGCTACAGGCCAGCAGGAGGCAAAGCTCCCTCCCTCAGGAACAAACGGGAACCAGCCTCTACCATTTTGTCCTTTCCCTCCCCACTTCTGTCCCTGGGTCTAACAACCAGGATCCCATTATCCCTCTGAGCTCCTGCTGAGAATTGTATTCATATTCTAGTGCAACCGCAGCCTGCCACCGAAGGGATCCCAGGGCTGTTAATGTGGGAAAAAAGCCACCATGACATTTAGAAATCTCTCCTGCAGCAGAAATTGGAAGTTTCCTAGGTACAGAGCTCACTGTTCTCTCTGGAGCCCCTCTGTCTGCCAGCCCTTTGGGAGACCTACCTGTTTCCCAGCTGAATACCACTCAGCGTAGTTGTTCCGTCTCTGCTCACAAACAACCTCAGGTTACTGTCTGCAGATGGAAAAGGAAGACAGACATCAAAATCCAGAACTATTGAGGCTGCCAGGAATTCCCCTCCCAGACACACAATCAGCACAGAAGAAGTATGTCTCAGCAGATGCACATCCACACTTTCTGGTGGTGTTCCTACAGTCATTGGGCCCCTGGAAACTCCTTTCCTTGCTCTAAAAGCGAGCCTCCACAACATGAAGCTTTGGAAGAATAAAGGCAGAGATTAATTCATTCATACTCCTCCAGCTGCCTCTTTTAAGGCAATTCCATTGATGCAAGTTTTTTGGTCAGCTTATACACATTGAACAGATGAGACGTGGGGCCTTACACTGCTCTTGTAGAGGAGGAGAAACTCAGCCTGTTCTGCTGGTGAGAGGCAGCTGCATTCAGTCTAGTTCTAACCCATGCTGAGTGAGGTGTAACTCCCCACATGATAGGAGTGCTGCCATGAGCAACAATTTAGGGCAACTAATGGTAAATTAATGAAGCACAGATAACAAGCTAGGCTCAAGTTTAAAACTTAACAAAAAACCCTCAGATTAAAAAAAATCAGATTAAAGATTGATTTCTATGCTAAACTGCAAAATGAAAGCAAAAACAAAAGCAGTTTTATTATTAGTTTTCTTCTAACAGATACTGTGACTGCATTGGAGAAAACCCCTTCTTAAGCTGGCTGACTGACCTGATCACCAGCACATGGTAACCCATGTTTCTGTAGAGATGTGCTGTTTCCCCTCCAGTTGTGCTCTCCTCTTTTGATAAATACCCTTGGCCTGACCCTGGATGAAGGCCCCTAAAGCAGTGCAGACAGCTGATGCAACTGATCTCCACTGTGCTGAGAATTAGTGTTTTTCCTCTCTCTCCCTGCACGTTTGAGCTACTATTCAATCTCTGCTGTCATGTGTAGAACAGAAGCAAGTGCTATCTGTAAATACATGTACAGCTCTCAAACCCATGTGGTTTATCTACCACAGAAACACCCAGCAAGCACTGAAAGCAAATAGCTGTCCAAAGGAGAAGGGAGCCCACGGCAGATCAGAACTGACTGTAAAAGCTTGGCAGCCTTGCAAAAGGAAGAACCCAGACATCCCCCTCTGAGGCTTCTCCTCTCACCTTCAGTATTGCTGACATCTGTGAAGTCCTGACTCTGCATTATTTTCTCCACTATATCATCAGCATCGATCCTGGTATCATCCACTCGGGTTGGGTGACTCTCCATCGAATCCTTTTTCCTCCTGGCAAGAGGAAATACAGGAAAAAACTTACTCAGCTCTTCAAAACACAGACTTGTAAATACCGCCCTGCTTCTCTTGGCCGCAACCTCCTCCTCAGTGGCCACAATCTGATCCGCTGCCGCCTGAAGACAAAGGAGCAGGTTCTGTCTCTCCTTCCCAGAGAAGTCTTTGCTGTCACTCACCGGGAGGGCCTGTCCAGCAGGAGGGGCGGTCTGGGGGGGCGAGGTGGCTTCTCCAGCTTGTGCTCCCGCTCGCCCTCAGGATACTCCACGGTCATGCTGAGCCCCCCGGAGGCGCTGCTGCTGGTGGAGGTGTTCCTGCGGTGCGTCAGGTCCGACATGCTGGAGGAGCGGGAGTGCTCCGTGCTGTAACCTGCCGACACACACGGGGCACACGCCTCAGGGACCGCAGCCCTCACCTGCTCCCCTTCCTGCCAGCCTCGCTGCTGCTCCTGCACACTGAGGTTTACACCTCTAGGAGCTCATCTGCTCGCTGAACAGGAGGCTGGTGTTACGGGGCAGGGGGAGAGAGATGGCTGCAAATCTCTCACGGGAGCTTGTTGCGGGAAGGAAAAGGGGTGGCAGAGCAGAGCGGTGTGGATCAGTGGTTACCAGAGATCTTGGACTGCTGGCTGGCGTAGCTCGAGTTCCGTGAGTGCCCTGAGTGGAAAACTTCCTCTGGGCTGGACAGGTTCTGATCCGACTCCTCTGGGACACCTGCCAAGGAAAAGAGGACACTGCCTATACTGTAATCAAGCCAGCACTGATCAGCTGGGAGTGGAGGCTGACCTTGGGATGACAGATGAAGGAAAGGGCAATCTACTGGCCAGAGCCCTGCTGTACAGGCCAGCATAGGGCTTAGAAACACCCAGGGAACAGGGAAGACCACAGTGAGCTTCTCTGTCAAGTTCACCATTATTTCTATCCAGCACGTGAATTTACAAACATCTCTGGGGGCTTGTAGCATCTAGAAGGACAAGGAGTGTGTGAAACTATCCATAGTTAAAAGCATCAAGCTAAGACCAAATAAGCATCAGATGGCCACTGGCAGCAAAGTATTTCAACCTCTATTTGGGTGCTTCTGTTACTACCTTTCACTTTCTATTACTTGTGAGAGAACCTGTACCATTTAAACAATCTGTGAATTTGATACAGACACTTCAGCATAACCCCTTGCTCCTCTGCTAGCCCTGCTTGTCTCTCTTGCAGGAAAGCTTATAAATAAATGCACAAATGTAACACATTAGCCAGCTTTTTAAGAACACCACTTGCACCACGTGCTCTGTCACTGAGGGGATGAGACTCAAGTGCTATTTTGGTGCAGTGTATCTGCCTGCACATTTGGAATGTGCTGGGAAGGAAAAAAACTGATGTGAAAATGCAGTGCCCTTGAAAACTGGCTCATACAGAAGCTAAAGAACTGCATCAGCAGCTGGAACAAGGCCACTAGACCTTAAACCAACCTCTAAAACCTTCAGAGGAACTTTTCTAGAAGATAAGTCTGAGCAACAGAATAGTTGAGTGCAGAACAATGGTAAGTGTCATTGAACAGAGTAGAAAGCAGGGATGAGTGCAGTGCATGAATTATTAAATCCCCAGCAAAAAGAACAAATTGCTTTATCTCCACTAACAGAAATACACATGTGGCAAATATTCAACCTTCCTCTCGTCAGTTACACTTAGATGGCTTTGTTATTCTCAATACTCCTAATGAGCAATAGGGTTGAGGATGGGTGCAGGAAAACATGAAAAATTAAAGACTTTCTGTGCTTGCAACTGCTGGGAAAAAATAAAGGAGTGTCCAGGCATTGCATGGCTCCAGGGTGGGCATTCAGACCTGAGCTGAGGAGGGCAGTTCTTGGCTTGGTCTGGCGCAGGGAGCCAATTGTGGAGGAACTGCTGCTGCTGGTGGTTCCCTCGCCCTTGCAGGTCAGCTGCAGAGTAGAGTCCTGCCCTGGGATGGTGATGGACTTGGCAGTGGAAGGAGGCCTGTAATGAGAGAGAAGGAGGTTACACACTGCCAGGCAGGGAGCATGCATCATTCTGTCTATCCCACCCTTCTCAGCAGGTGGAAGTTGGCAGCCCTCTGACCAGCAGCTCAAATGGGATGTTGGGTTTTGTTTTCCTACATGCAAAACTGGTGTCTCCCCTACCTTGGGCTGCATTACAAGAAAAAACAAGTTTTTGACATAAATTAAGGCAAAAAGGGACCATTCATTCATTTATATAGGACAGCAGGCTCAGAACTTGCACCTTGCTCCAGGACACCATCCAGAGCTGCCCTTTCACCCCCAACATGTGTCCACTGGCCAGCTGGCTACACAAACAGGAACCAGTTTGCTGTTGTCCCACTCTCAAATCCAGCTTCCTTTCTCTTACACCTCTTTGGCCAAAATGAAACCTTTTATCTCAGCAACCCTGTCCCCTTATGAGAGCACCTTTACAACAATCAAATAACCTTTCCCTTTTTTAACTGACTATTAAACTCCTTTTCAGTGGAACTAAAGTGTTTTTCCAGCTGTCAGAATTATTTTTCTGGTTATTCCGTGAGCTCGCAACATCCCTTTGTAAATGCTGACTGCAGGGCAGAGCTGTGAGTGCCTGGAGCCCCCTCCCTTCCTCCAGAAGTGCTTTTGGGTGGAAGCCACAGCATGTGCAGCGTGGCAAAGTGAATATTCCTGTTGGAGCCCTAACCTCCTTGTAGCCTGAAGTCTGAACTGGAACTAAAGGATCATATTACGGTTTTTAAGTGAGGAGCGAGAAATAAAATCTTTTGTCTCACTCACAGCTCTGAGGGAAGATGTTACATGAGAGGGGATCTTTGCAGTATTTTAGAAGAGAGAATATTTAATGCAGGCAGCTGCATGGCTATAAAGCTTCCAGGAAACTCACAGCATGCCTTCACCAGGAAAAAAAACCCTCCCTAATCACCTTATCAGTCATTTGCATGGACCCAGGTGCTTTGGGGACTTTGCTTCACAGGTTTTAAAGGCTTTTACAACCTTAAGCAAACAAACTGTTCCTGCAGCAGTTGTGGGAGCAGCCCTTTGGTCTGTCAGCTCAGCTGCTCTGCCCCTTCCAACAACCCCAGCAGGGGAAGGTTCATGGAGTGCTGAAAAAAATCAGTGCTTGGAAGTGATTTCCCAGCACAGTTTAATTCCTGCCTAACCCTCTAATGAGTGTCATTTACCAGAAGCTCTACTGATCAAGGACTATTCCACATGCAAGGCTTCTATTTTTAGATATTTGCGCATCATCAACATAAAAGGGAAAAGTGGGAATGACTGCAAAAATCCTTCAAGAAAATTAGGAGGTTTGACTCTCAGACTGAACCTGCTTACATTAGATGGATATTTACATCCTATTCTGGGTAATTTTCAGGCATTCTCACAGTGGGACTTGCTTCCATTGCAAAGGAGCAACAGGTATTTTTGTCAGACATCCCAGTACCCTAGATTTAAAACATCTCTTAATGCTATAAAAATGATGGTTTAAGATATTAAAAAACTTCTTTACTACACTTCCTTCTGAAGCAGAAATTCTTCAGAATCAGATAACATTGATTTGGGGTTTAGAAGTGTCAGAAAATACTGCAGCACTCTGAAAAGTCACTCACAAGACAAACCTACCAAAAACCATGCATCATTTTTAACAAGAATTTGAGCTAATTTATACACTCCAAGACCTTTTAGCCCAGAATACGACTGCTACAAGAGTTGGCCTCAAGGTAAAGCTTTCTCCTACTGTTGGGAGGCAACGTGGAACATTCCTTTGGGCACATGACAGCCCTGCTGTGTAGTCACACACCTTCCAGAACACCACAGCAGGGCTGGGATGTTGATGCTGCACTCTGGTGTGAGGGAAGATGTGGCCAGGGTATTTGTTGATTCACCAACAATTCTTTAAGCAGCAAAACTGCTCCACAGTGTAACTGTACTTATTCTTTCCTATGATTACACATTAAAAAACCCCACATTACTGAAATTTCTCTGCTAATTAATACAAGTTGTGAGCCCTGCAGAAAAAGAAGTTAAATGATTCATCCTTGAAGTATTTTTGTTGCTGTTTCAATCTGAGATCTTTATCCCCCATGATATGTGCTGAAGCGTGTCCACTTCCAAGGCTGTTTTCTTTATTGACCTTTCTCCTCTTGGAGGTCAGTGAAACCAAGCCCAGAGCCATGAGAAATTCTATCCTTCAGGCAAAACACGAAGTTTGTAATCAAAATCTACTCGTTTCCAAACCCCAAGTTGCACCAGCAGGGAAAATACTGTGCACAGCAACAATCAAAGCTGGGAAAGCCAGAGCAGAGAACAAAACAAATTAACAGCCCAGGCTGGCTATACTTTTCTGGCTGATTCAACCAGTTTTACTGTACTTCCCAATATCAAGGGCATTTTTTCCCCTCTCTTCATCAATTCTAGTGTCTGCCCAGAATGGGGTACTCCCAGGAACTCACGTTTTGAAGCAGGGGTCCCCAGAGAGCAGGGACATTCCAATGGTGACCTGGAGAGGGGACACAAGGCACATCATTAGCCATGCTGCACTGAGCTCCTCACTTCACAACAGCCAGGAGGTCAAGGGCTAGGTGTAAAGATCAGCCAGATCTAGCTCCTTTCCCAAGGAAATCAGCTTCAGAGATTAAACAAAGTATTCCCCTCCCTGCCCCAAATCCCTGGCATCAGTAACTCCAAGTGGCAGTGGCTCAGCAGGACACCAGCTGGGCCAGGCTGACAATGCCTTGTAACAACCTTTTCCCTCCCTCCTGTTCCTGGTTTCTTTGTCAAGGGTCACTGCTCGGCCAAATCAATGCCAAATTACCAAAGGGCAATTCTGATAATGGGAAGCTTCCCAAGTCAGTCTAGCAGCACAAAAGCAAAATCCTGTCTCTGTGCATAACAGGACCTTCTCTCAGGCCTGGCACTGCACTGTGATCTCCCCAAAGTCCTAAGCAGGATTTCTACTGTGTGAGTTCCAGCTGTTGTACCTTTAGGATGGAGTTGTCCTGTCGAGTATTCTTAGTATCGTATCCTTCCAGCAAGCAGCAGCGGACAGTGGATCCAGAGCCTGCAAATTCTGCCAGATTTAGATCAGCAAAGCCCAGCTGTAGCAAAAAAACAATGGAGAGGAAGGTGAGAGAACAGATATTACTCCATAAAGGGCTACATAATGTCACACAGACCAAAAGGAGAGGACACATCTGGGAGCAAGGGCAGAAGCAGGAGCCAGGACACAGAGCGGTGGCTGTGAAGAGTCTCTGTTCTTGAGGATGGTCAGATTCACATTCCTAATCCCAAACTAGAGGGACACAGGGAGGCTTTCAGGAAGCCAAGCCCACAGGGAAGGGTGTACAGTAGTGGTGGTGGCCAGGACAGTGTTAACCAGCCTGCAGCCATTGCATAACCAAGGACATGGAAGGCACTAGGTCAACAATGTGGAAAAAACAGAATCACACATACACAAACATAATAAGGCACTCTTTGTATTGGGCCATCCCAGAATGCAGTGGAGCATGTGAACCAGGAGATGAAAGGATATTGTTACAGGGGAAAAGTGACACCATCCTGAAAAAAACAACAGAGACTTTGGGCACAGGGAGCTGGAGGCCCAGAGCCATGTGGCAGTGCCTGTGCCTCACCCCTCAGAGGCAGCTGCTGGGCTGGGCAGCTCCTGGAGCACTCCTCCTCAACACCGCTAAGGTTTAACTAGCAAGGGATTTGTTTGACAGGCAGAAGGGAAGAGAAATATTTGGAGAGATTTGGCTGTGAGCTCTCTAAATCTTCTCTAACAAATGGGAAGCAAACTGGGAAGGTGACAAAGCTGAAGATCACACGCATTTTCAAAAAGGGCACTGATCCCTCCAGAGTAAATACAAACACAACCAAGAGCACCTTTGTTTTCCTGCCACAATCCCTGGTGTATTAACAGTGTTTCAAAGAAAAAGTTACAGCTTCTTTCATGCACAGCTTTAGGAACAGAAGGCAGTTGTGTCTCATCTCCTCTGATCAGGAGGACACGCTGTACTCTGTATGTGGCCAAAGCATCCAGGCGTGGAGCATCTGCGTCACGTCAACAACAGGTCAGCTCCCAGGGGAGCAGGGAGCACAGGTGGGGCAGCAGCAGGTTGTTGTGTGCCAGCAGCAGGTTGTTGTGTGCCAGCAGCAGGTTGTTGTGTGCCCTGCAGCACATCCCTTCTGCCCTGCTGCTGACAGCTGGATGGCACAACTGAACGGAGAGCCCCAACAGTAGCACATCCTATGGAATTGTGGTGCCTCTGTCAGCTGAGGAAGCTGATAGAGAGTCACAGCACAAAACAGTCACTGCCAGAGGAACCCTGGCTCCCACTGTTCCAAGTCAGGAATCAGTCTGCTCAAGATGTATGATTGAGGGGGAAACAGCAGCAAGATTAATACAGCTGCTTCCTTCATCTCATTCTCAAAGGGCAACCTCTGATGGCAAATAAAAAAAAAAAAAAAAAAGTGGGATAGAGTGGGAACCTTCTATCAGCAAAAATAGAAGGAAAAAACCTTTTCCCCTCTCTTCTCACTTCTTAAGAATTCCTTTAATGCAAGTGTTTCTTCAGCCCTTGCTGCAGAAATTTCTCTGTCTCTTCTAGCCAAGGGCTATGTTTGCTAATTGTTCACTGATAAGGAAAACAGTGAATATTTATCTCTTAGAGGTAAACAGGACAGAGGAAAGCCACAGAGAGAGATGCAATCCATCACTGTGACAAAGACACAGCACCACCACACCAGAACAGCGTGGCACAGGGGTGGCCCAGACCCAGATCCCTCTTCCTCCACCACAGCATTAAATTCTGAGGGGAGATGGACACTGGAACACAGAGTGTGGGAGAACCCTCCAGCAACCCACATGGTGTGCTGAGGTCAGAAGCTCTTTCAGGAAGCAGACTCCCAGTATATAGAGGAAAGATCCCTTAACAAAAGGATGTTTTCAGATATAACCTTTCAGAATAGTTTCCTCAGTTTTCCAGCCAGCTGATGGTGTTTCTTTCAGCTCAGGGAAAGAGTTTCCGCTTTATCAGTCCTTCCTGTCGTCTTCTGCTCTGTCACCCCTGACACCAAGGTGACATTCACGTCAAACCCAAAGGTGTGCCAGTCACTGGAAACTCTGCCTGGAGCACAAACAGCCCCACCACCCTCACTCCTTGCTGATGGGGGACCAGAGGGCATTCACAAGTCTCATTTTCCTCTACATCTGCTGCCATGACTGGAGAAGTTCTCAGCTGAATTAGGATAGTTTTAAAAGGTGGGGACTGATGGTGTAAAATGGGAAAATGGCTGCATGGACATGCACCACAGACTTCTGCTTAGGAACATTAGGAAGCCCAAATCAGTTGTCACAAGGACCTGCCTGGAACAAGCCTGATCCACAGGGCAAGACTGCCATCACCCTGGTCTGGTGTGACATCTCTCATTTCTAAGCTGCTTCAGATCATCTTCACAGAGAACACATCTGTCTTTTTCACAGCAGACCAAGCACGATACCAGCCAAGAGATGACAAGTACTTTGATATTTGATCTCCAGTTCTGGGCTGGAGGAAGTCAGCCTCTTTTAAATGCCACTAAACACAACTGGAGACTGAGCAAAAAGGAAGTAGGTTAGAAAATGACCTGAATAAGGTCTCCAGGTTAACTCCACCATAGTAATGTGCCTTC
The DNA here is from genome assembly GCA_013389925.1 of Aegithalos caudatus. Classification (NCBI taxonomy): domain Eukaryota; kingdom Metazoa; phylum Chordata; class Aves; order Passeriformes; family Aegithalidae; genus Aegithalos; species Aegithalos caudatus. The sequence goes on from WEIU01023498.1 coordinate 883,410, forward strand.
AGGCTTTCTTTAATTCTTCCTTCCCTAATCCTGTGGAAAGCTTGAGGATGGAGGCAGGAGGCAAAGGCTGATGCATTAACTGTGTCTCTTCCTCTAGCTATGCTTCTCTCCCTGGACATGCAGCTCTGCAGAATGAATAACCTTCCACAGTGTGAATTTAGTGAAAGAGAAACTGATGGCTCTCAAAACCATGTCCTAATTAGCAACAAAAAAAAGGAACGATGTGGGCAGCCACATTGCCTTCTCCCACCCAACACAGCAGAACACAGGAGCTAGTGCAGTACACCCTTCACAGCCAGTTGCCTCCATGGCCTCAGAAAGGATATTGATGAGAAGGAATTCTTACATGGCTGTGTGTGACCAAAGCATCTGTTCATCACAAGCCAGCAGCAGTGACTCATTTTCAAACAAACATGATTTTGGGCACTGTGTGAGCTCAGCTTCTAAGCCAACACTGTCTCTTGATCCAGCACAAGGAGGAGAAGGGGGTGGCCCATTGTCTGTCCCACAGCACAGGCAGGAAAATGTGAGGGAGGGAAACCAAGACTAAGACCCTGCTGATCTGTTTGGCTTTTGCCTTGGTGTCCCCTATGCTTTAGCAGGCAGTGATTTCTGCTGTAGGCTCCTGCCTGCACTCCTGAGGCAGTGAGGTGCCTGCCCCAGCTGGCTGCTGTGCTCTGGAGAACAGAGCTGGAGTCTGTTTCTTTATTAGAGACATGCTGCCAGAAGCCAGAGAGTTCACATCTGACTCAGAACTTCCCCAAAGTTTGAGGACATGCAGATCATCTCTCCAACCCCCTTCTCAAATCCACATCCAGTGCAATCTGGATCCTGTGCCAGCAAGTCAAGGTTTTTGGGAGATCTCTTAACTCAGGCTTAAATGAAGAACTAATGAGCATCTCTCCAGACTGGTCCACTCAGCAGCCACTGGTTTCTAATGGGTGTAAAGCACTAGCAGGAGACAAGACCATCATCACCCTCCTACATTTGCCCTTTCTGTGCTCTTACCTTTGAGTAGGTTTTTCCGCCCTTCAGCTCCTATATTGGGAGACAAGACAAAACAGGAAAAGCAGCTATTATATGTGCTGGGGCAACAGGGGGAAAGTCATTACTCAGTCCTGGAATCTGCTCTCAGGATTCACAAGCCTCTCTCTCAAGGGTTACCACCACTTTGGTCGCTCCCATCCTCCATCAAGGACTCTTCTTGGAGAGAGAGGCTCTGTTCCAGCATATCCAAACAATCTTTCCTCCCCACCACAGTCCACACAATTTTTCTTGCTGCCAAAAAGCAGCCAGTAGCCAACTTGCCAGTCCACTACTGGTGGTATTCCTGCCAGAAGCCAAGCTGGATGCTCACCTTACGGACAGACACTCGGCAGATGCAGGGGTCCAGGAGTCCTGTGGCAGGGTTGGCACTCATTTTACACACAAAGGTGAATTTCTTTTTCCAGCGGACACAGTTTTCCTGAACTTCCTCTCTATGAGAATAGAAAAAAAAAATTGAATAAAGGTACAAAGCCAAATTGAGACAAGCTATTAAGTAGCTTTTTAAATGACTGGCATCCTAGCCCGTAAAGATCCTCTTCAACAGCTTGGTTCAGCTGAGACTGCACCATACAAAGGTGTTAAGTTAGCACCAAGCTTTCACTAGTCAATACAGGTAAAATCCACCCAGGTTACAGTAATACTAATCATCTCATCAACAGAATTTGCCTTTAAAACTCTCACAAGCTCGCTGGTATTTCCTGCTCAGCCAGTTTAGCTCATTCACTGTCCGGCCTGGATGGAGCAAATCTCCATACCCGAACTGGGCCGAAGGTTCACAAGCTTATCTCCCTCCAACATGTCTGTTTGTACAGCCTTTGCACAGAAAACTGCTGTGTGTCCTGTCCTTCCCTGCTCCTCAGGCTGGGACTAAGCCAGTGAGGATGGCCAGCTTGAGGGAGGACAAAAACACACGTGGGAATGCTCCTGGTGCAAGCAGACAGGGCCACACGAAGCAAACACTGGGCTCCAAATCCTGCAGGGGTTCAGCCAGGTGGTTTTGCCTGCACAGTTTCTGAGCAGACCACGCTGATCTCCAGGGTGAGTGGAGAAGCACATGGCTCTGGCATAGCCTGTGCCTGCAGGAGGAAGAGAAGCAGCCTTCCTGAGTGCAGGAATCACTTCAGGTACAGTTCTGGCTTCTGCACAGCCCTCAGGGAAGGCTGGATTTTACCTTTCCCAGGAGGCTGGCTCAAAGGAGCCTGGAAATAAGGTGTGTGGGTGCTTCCACAGGGCTCTGCTTCCCTACTGAGCTTCTACAGGACCTGATCCATTTATGGCTCAGAGCTTGGCCCTCAGCCAGTTCAGTTCTCAAAGTAATGAGGCCGGGGGAGGAAGGGAAGGCACTGCTGACAGCTGTGAGCAAGCAAGTTTGACTCTTATCTCTCCTCCTAGCACAGGACAAAGGGGCAAGGGCAGCTGATAAACTGTTTGCTTTAGCAGGGAAAGGGAGGCTTCCCACCATCTGACCCAGGCACAGTGTAAGCCAAAGGGATTGGTGGCAAAGGGGAGAATGATCAGCCTTGGTAGTGTCTCCACTCTTTCTGGGAAGGAAGAGGAAGAAGCTGAAGCTCACATTGCCATTAGGGCAACCTCGAGGTGAACCCAACAGGGTTCTCTATCCAGATCCAGGGACTCTATCCTGAGCCAGGAGGTCCCTGCCAGTCCTCCAAGACATTCTGTGGGACTGAATGTGCCAGCCAAGGCAGACACAGAGAACAGAAAAGGAGTAGTTGACAAAAAACTGAAACCTGTAATCCTCTGTAATGCAGATAAAGGCTGATCATCCCTGTTTAAAACAAGAGAAAACACAAGGCAACAGTTCCTTCAAGGTAGAGAGCTTAAATCCCTTTCAGACAGAACTCAGGCTTGCTATTGAAGTAAGTAAAAAGTGAGACATCTAAGTGCCAAAAATACCTTTGAATCTGGGATTATTAATTCAAGATGAGATCTGGTTCTCATTACTCCACTCAACTCACCCCAGCTCTCTCAGACAGGAGGAAGAAACACATCCAGAGGGATTAAGAAGGTTTTGCCTATAATAAAATATTCACCGTGCCAGCCAAATCAGGCATGTTACATTTCAAATATGGGTGCCTTAAACCTGCCTCAATAATAAGCATCTTAAAGGACCTAAAGGAAGGAAAAACTCAAGATACAGATGAGAAAAGGTATGCAAGAGAATGGAAAACCACCTGTGAACACATGCTTCAGGAACACAAGGCAGGTACAAGGGGATGCAGGAAACACTCAATATTTTAGCAGCATTAGTCACCTTTGGAAAGGAACTACTTTCTAGAAAGCAAGGCTAATGCTAAAGCTACTACTGACCCCAGAGCTCCAAGTGAATGCTGGAAGGCAGCTACAGGTGAAAGGTGTTCAATCAGACAGCAGCAGCACACCTTGTTCCCAACCCTGATCAGAGCTCTAACTCCTCCCAGACAGGAGTACATGGGACTAAACTCCAGCTCCCAGAGCACAGCCTGGCTCCCACAGCTGCAGGATCATCACTGGGTTCAAGAGCTGCTCCAGCATGCAAGTTTCCTTACTCAGGAGTTCTTGCTCGTTTTACAATGCAGCCATGATTAAGCATCTGCTGGATGCTGCTAAGTCCAACGAAAGCTAATTACTTCAAAATGTGGTAAAAAGTCCTGATTAGCAATAAAGAGCTCCATAGCTAATTTGCCTTTAGCGTAAGCTCCTCTAACAGCCATGCTGCTTCTTATTAAGGATGTATGTTGGCTTTCCAGAACTGCTGTAGATACCACACAGTGCAAGGGATTAGGGAAGGGATTTGGGGGCATTATGTTACCCACAGCACCATGATCATGAACCTGAGCTGCAGGTGCACACACAGCTTGGGGGTTTTGTGCCTTTGGAACAGTCTGCACAGGGCAAGAAGGAGTTTGTAAGACAAAATGCAGAGCTGCTTTCCAGTCACAAGTTTCACAATCATTCAATAATGAATTTCAACCTTTTTTTGGTTTTTTTACTTTAAAGGGTGGGGGTTGGGTCTGTATCATCAGACAAGCAAGCAACAGATCTATTGTTTCAAACTGAGCTCTAAAAAATTAGTTCCACATTTCCAAAAGATGGCATGTGGAGAAGCAATGGGCTTTGCCTATCCACCTCCCTTCAAGCTATCGTTAGGCTGGTAATTAGAGAACACTAAAATAGGGACAAAAAAAAAAGAGAACTCAGATGATGAGCAGTTTTGTATTTAGCCCTGAATATTCTCTGATGTAAAACTAGGAACCATCATACAGAAACAAAAAAACACCCAAAAAACATGGTGAGGGCTGCACCAAGAGAAGTTTTCTTTCATCCTAAACACAAGGTAACTAAAAGTAAAGCAGAAATGAACAGCTTAAAACCAGAAGTGTCTAATTTTAAGTTTTACTCTGTATTTGGAGAACCAGAAATAGTTCATACCAATGCCAAGTCTAGGTGCCAATTCAATGGGTCTTCAGAAGTTTTATTTTTAAAAAAGCTGTCTGTATAATTTTGCAAAAAGACTCCCAGAAGGTTGAATCCCTGCCAAGCTAAGCTTTGCCCTCTTCTGACTTCAGACTTATTCAAAGCTGTGTAATTACTCTTTCCAGACCTAAATATACCTCCTCGGAATAAACCAGTGCGATCCTGTGGCAGCTTTTGTGAAAAGTAGGGTTTTGGAAAGAGCTTTGTGAGCTCTTCTAATCCTGGAGCTGCTCATCTACCTCCATCTCGAGGAACAGTTTTCTGCATCCCTCAGGAATCATCCTAGCCCTTGAGAGATGATTTACCAGAAGAAGAGCAGCTGGAAGATGCTTTACCATAGCATGGTGAGAATTCAAGTAATGGGAACGATGCTCAGCAGGGACCCACTGCTCTACCTGCTTTTGGAGAGGCAGCAGTGAACTCAGGGAAGCCTCCAAGGCCACTTTGTGACATCTCACACACAGCTCTGCAGACAGGCAGAAAAACACACAACAAACAGACCTTAAAGAAGAGATGTTTCCCAACTGTGATTTAAGAGCTGTGGACAGACTAGCACTGTTACAGAAAGCTGCAAGCCTCACTCTCAATTCAAGCTGGTAAAGCAAACACTTCTAGAAAAAGGCCACGTGTACGACCCATGCTATCTTGGGCTACTGTGAACCTTTCTCCCACATGAAAACCCAGCTAATGAAACTCTAGAGCAGAGATTAAAACTTCTATTTACAGACTCAGAGCTGAGTTGTGGGTATCAACCTTCCAAAACACCACCCGCAGAAACACTTTTGCCTTGCTGAAGCATTTAAAAAAGCAGATGTTTCACTCTTGCTTTATGGCAGTTGTCACACATAAGACAATGTCATAAAAAGGCCACAGCCTTACTGGAAGGGCTGCAGCAACAAAAAATAGCTTTAATGTCAAACGTTTCACTGGAGCAATGTGTCTCAGTCTGATGTTTCACGCATGGGGCAAATGTGGGAAAACCTCAGGCTAAATGGGACAGTATAGAGATAAGCACACACAAAGAGCTTCTTATTCAGATTTACTCCTCCTCATTACACAGAGGGGAAGGGTAAGCTTTCCTATTTCTAATGCTCAGTCTCACTGTCCCCTCTCTGAGATGTGGATCTGTGTCAGAGCCTTCAAGCAGAACTAATCCCCCTCTCAGCAGACCTGGTCCTCTGCCCCCTTCTCCCTGCTTCACCACTGCAGCAGGAGCAGCAGCATCTTATCTGATAAGGCACAGGAGAGATAATACCATTTTGAAGAGGCTGCCAAGCCAACTCCCAGCTCAGATTCTTTTAAGTGCAATGAAAAACAGCCCTTCAAGGGGCCCTGACAAACACCAGCATTGGATCTTTTGGGGAGTAGGGGAACACAATCCCTGCAATGCAGGTACAATCTCCTCAATCACAGAGGGGGATAAAGAAAAAAAACACCTTATTTCAGCAGATTGCACCTGAAAGGCATCTTATACACCATTTCTTTAGAGAGCTCTGCTTTCATCTGCAGAGACAGTCTCATCTAATCCACAGCCCTTCCAAAGGCTGAATGAGAGCAGAATCACTGAGACTCCCCAAAACCTGGAACAATCCTGCATTTTGCTCCAGAGAAGACACTTACTATTTTAACCAGGTTATCTAATGCAAAGCTGTAAGAGAGACCTTTGGTAAGGGCAAGGAAAAATCCCTGAAAAGCCTGTTTTGAAACTGACTTTCTAAGATGCTCAGGAACCAGTATTCACACCCCAGCTTTCACAGCATACCAAAATATATCCCATCCTACTACCACAGCAGGTCCTGCTACAAACAATCACTGCCTATAAAACACAGGAATTACAAAAGTGGGTGAATGTACATATGTAATACAAAGCAAGCCCTCATTAAGCCATTAGCTGGTTTAGATTTACAATCCAGAACCTGCAGGTAACTCCAAATAATGGGCTTAGGACAGGGCACTTCAAGGCAGTACACGTTATTAAAGAAAAATGCAGCTCTGAGGCTTTGCCATCCAGATGCCTGGCAAGGAAAAGGAGAAATCACAGTGAGCAGGATGCACTGTGGGCAGACAGCACAGGAACAGTAAAAGTTGACTGATGTGAAAGTTTACTTTCACATCAGTAAAGCTTAGGACTGTCAGGATCCACTTAATTTTGTTGTCACGCTCATGGAAGTCAAACACAGGTAGGAAAGCAGAAGCAAAGACAACGTAGCAATAGGAGCAGGGAAGCTCAGTGGAAATATATCCCAGGAATGAGAAGTGACACACTATATCCCTTGGGGAACATCATACAGAATCATAAAAACCAGCTGGATACACAATGCATGAAATCCTAGTCTAACCTGGAGGCAGACATGCTTTACAAGTTTACACAGAGGGGTTCTGCCTTCCCTGAGCAGAAGCAGTGCAAGGGCTGCAGGGAACTCCCAACAATAAAGTTACTCTGCTGTGCCTGAGCTTACATCACTGGCCAGAACAACTGCCAACCCAAGGAGCTGGATGATTCCCCCTCTGCAAACAACCCTGTATTCTCCAGCTGACAAGTGCTGGTTGTTGTTCAGTAGACATGAGCAGTTATGATGGAAAAATGGCTCAGAGACCGATGATGCAGACTGTGTTACTGAGAGAACTAAGCAAGCCTTTGTCATTTGAAACAAGTCTTATTTGGATGTTTCACTGCAAGTGTTTTAAACAAGGGTTCAGCAGTAAGGTCACTGCATCTACCAACCTACTTGCAAAATTAACTTTTGAACTCCCAGCAAACTCATTCCAATGGCCCATGGTGAAGAAGGACAACTACCCCCATCTCCCCTGTAGTATCAGCTTACACCTGCTCAGTAAAGGCTCTCTAAAAGCTAAACACATACACCAATGCTTTTAGAACAAAGCAATTGCACATTGAATGAAGCATTTTTGAGGGGGAATAAGGCAAACTCCAAAAGTTCTGTAGGGTTTTGCCTGCTGTCTCAGTTCTACCTCACAGCAGGAGATGGAAATACATCCACTCCTGCTGCTCACTGGCAGCTGGGGAGGTGAGGAAGAGTGAAGGGGAAGGAAGAGTAGGGGAAAGTCAGCTCAGGAAAGCAGATTCCATTTACACGTTAAGAGCACAGGCTGCTTAATCCCTACTTGACTGGACATGAGACAAATACAGGAAAAAGGATTAATGGCAAATGTATAGGAAAAAAAAAAAAGCTAATGGAAGAAACTCCAGCCAGAATTGAGAAACCAAGGTAAGGAATAGTCAAGGCAGCTTCACTGGGGGACAGGGGATGATGACGACAGCACCAAGTGTGTGAAAGGCAGCTGAGGGAAGAACTGGAGCAAAAACAATAAGGCAAGCATGAAATAAAAACAGAATTCAAAGAAAGATTTAGAAATTGTCCTTAGGAGTAAGCTGGTATCTAGCTAGCAAAGGGATTGACTTTTTGTGGCTTTAACCTTATTTCCAGAAAAAAGCCTATTTCTTTAAAGTACATCTTTGGAACTGTGTGTTACAGTTCCCTCCAAGGCAGTGATCAACCTTGATAAAGGTCCTCCAGTACAAGCCAGGGGTGATAATCCCTCCTGGAGAACAGGGGTGGCAGTCAGTCAATCACCAGAACAAAACCCCCCAGCATCAGCATTCCTAGTTGTGTATTAACAGCTTCTCTGAAAGTAATTCAGTTATGTGTGGACTCCAGTCACATGAACCCAGACATGTGTCTTTTGTAAGTGACAGACATGAAACGCTGCACCTCATGCACTATGTCCCATATGCAAGAGCTTTCCAGTGCAATGCATCCCATGCACTGGGTAGCCAGGCTCTCCAGTACATCCAGGGCTTCTCCAACCACTGGGAGTTACTCTAGAAGAGATATTTCCAACCATTTCTTGTATCTAAATCTTAAAACTACTGAACTTCTCCTAACATGTATTATGTTAAAGATACTACAAGAAATGAAACTATGGAGGTTATTAAAAAAAAAATCACACATAGCTGGTGACCAAGTGCTACAGGAGAGGCTGCATAAAGAAACAAAAATTGTTCCAAATGGAGAAAGTAGAAAAACGACCCTTTAGAACTTCAGCTATAGAACAAGTCAGATGAGTTTTGGAAGGGTAAGGAAGGGTGGAGCAGGGAGAAGGCATGGAGAAATAATTCTAACAGACTTGGCTGAAAGCAGCAAGGGATGGGTACACGGCACTTTAAAGACGGGACATGCCCAGCAGAGCCACTCCGCTTTGAGGTATTTGTAATTTACATTCTGTCATCTGGAAGCAAAGAAAAGCTGGACATCAGGAAAACAAATCCAAGAAGGGAGTGTAACAGTAAATGCTGTGCAATACATCTATTGTTACACACTGTGCTGAAGGCAGACCAACCCAAAGCAACACATATCCAAGGACTTCTTGCCACATCCACAGAGCACGAGCTCTTTCTGGTCTGAAGCCAGGGACCTGCGCCAGGAGCAAAAACATCACAAGCAAAGAACTACCAAACTCTTTAAGTGTAAAGAAAGGAATAACTGGATAGATGACTCAGTTACTAAAACACAAGTCTGTAATAACGTGCGTATTGAACGCTGAAAGACGCATTTGCTTTTTTTTTGAACTCTCTTCATGCACTGAGTCACCACACCGACTCCTACTGCCATTGTTCTGATAGACTATGTGGAGCTGGGTTAGCCAGGAATGAGCCATGTGCCAGCCTGCCAAGCCCGCCACCAGCGCTTTCCTCCCGTAAGCAAATCCACAAGGATTTAATTTTCAGAAGAAAGCAGAGCAGATCTGCCCTGCAGATTGCACTTGAGTCTGCCCAGGTCAGCCAGCAGCTCCCACAGTCAGGTTTTTGTACACCAGTGGTCCCTTCTCCAGCCTGGCTCACATGGGTTGTTCCTCTTGCTTTGTGCTACCTTGCACACCCACCACGCTCTGAAGAACTTGTCTAACTCTGGGCTTAAATCCCTCTTAGATCTAATATTCCACAACCACTACAACCACTGCACAATCAAATGTGCATAAAACAAGCATGAGGGCAACTTAACTAAGTTACCTCTTATGAACTCTAACCTGCACCTCCCGTCCAGCCAGCTAGACTTACAGGGGGATGAAAAAACCCAGGCTGAGAGAATTCCCTGTTACTGGGGGATGGAAGCACAGAAGATGGGGTGTTCAGGCTCATTACCAATGACTGCATAGTAAACATCACAAAAGTTAAAATAGGGTAAAAAAAATCCCAACTCTTCCAGGGCCTGTTTGCCCTTCGGACAAAGCACAATTTGAATTTCCCCTGTGGTTTTAACAGATCCAGGAACTAAAGCTTCAGAAGGTCCCAAACACTTCACAAAAACTCCAAAGTTTGCTCTGTACAAATGCTTACAAGACTAAGGTAGAACAGTACAGTAAATTTCCAAGTCAATACGTGTTTCTCTATCACACCATGGCTTTTCTCTAAAGCCTTTTCACTTCTGGCAGACCACAGATGTAAAATGAAGACTCGCTGATTATCCATTGCTGGTGTATTTATAAACTTTCTTCATCCCCTAAGTGTTAGTTGTCATTCTGAGAGATTCCAGATTTGCATTTTGCTGACTAAATTTAAACTATCAGTGAAGAAAGACAGCAATGTAAACTCCACCAAGGAGAGCTCTGATAATGTGCCCACCTCATAGAGCACAGGACATGGCTACAACTCTGTATTGCAAGAAAGCTAAATTTGAACACAAGATGGTCTCATAAAGGAAAAGCTACTTATAAAGAAAAAAGCTACCTTTCAAAACAAAAAAAAAACAAACAAAAAAAAAAAAAAAAAAAAAAAAAAAAAAAAAAAAAAAAAAAAAATCAATGCTTGCCCCCCAAGATGAGAAAAATCCAGACATGGGTCAATTCAATAGGCCAAGGCTCTGCTGGGATAGTAAATCTGGCAAACAAAAACTCAGAAGGGAATCAACACAAGATTAGGAACAACATCACTAACAGGTGATGTGCAGAGACAAATGTTTTTGCCTCTAAGGCAGATTTAGAGCACGTGAAGACATAATGATGCCAGAATAGTTAAGTGAATTCTTTTGCCAATATCAACCCTGCTTCAACCAGGAGAGTTTGCCAATGTAGCTGTACCAGAGAGGTCTTTATAGTGCAAATTAACCTACACATGAGGCCAAGTTCATTTCTGGAATAATTTCATTAATATCATATGAAGTAACATCACTGCAATTTGGCTCAAACATGCTGAAGAGTCTTTCAGCAAATAGGCTGCCTGAAGTCAACCCTGGTGCTAAAAGTAGGTTTAGTTACCCAAGAGGTAACACCCAACCATGCTCAGACGTGTTTCCCTGTGAGTCACTTCTATAGAGTACATATTTACTCAAAACAAATACAATAGCTCAGGAGAAGGCCCTTTATATGTTAACAGCAACTTTTTACTCCAGGATCAACCCAAATGTTTTATGGTGGCTCCTTTATGGAGACACCATTCAGCAGTACAAACCAGGTCTGGTTTTGTGGACAAGGTTCAAACACGTTCTGTTCTGAACCTCTGTCCCCTCCATCAATATCTATCACTGCTGGTGTTTATCAGCAGAAAGGCCACTCAGCAGGAAAGGTTTGCAAATGAGAAGAGGCTGCTGAGCAAAGCTTGTTGTCCCCTGACTCACCACTGTACTAGTGGTGATGGGCTGGGACTCCTAAATCTGCCTCTCCCAATTCTCCCTTCCCTTCAGCCCCAGTTTCAGTGTCAGAGCCAGCAAGAGGGAAGAGAAAAGGGTCTGAGACACAGCAGTTAGAGCTGATGTGGCTCCTCTGGAGCCAGAGCTGCAGACAAACACAATTCTGCAAGAACAACCAATATCTCATGGTGCCACTTGTCCTAATGAGAGGTAGTTTCATAAATTACATCTTGTTTAGAAGCAGAATATGGGAGAGCTCTGCATTTAGTGGCAGCAGCGAGGGCTGGTTAAGCCCTTGGGAGATGTCAGGACAGGATCCCATTGCAGGAGCGGGTTTCTGAGGATCAGAGAGGCCTTTACCTCCTCTCTGGCTGTCATCACAAGCTGTATTCAGACATGCTCCCTTGATTCTCCCCTGCTGAGAGCAAATGACATTGGAAATGTACTGCATCACTTCTGGAGGGAAAACAACAGGCAGGTTTGTTTTGAAAGAACAGATGCACTTGCATTTACAGCAGGAAAAGTCATCACTATAAACCTACATCAGAAAAGGACCTTAAAGAGAACAGGAGACACAGTATGATCAGCTACTCCATATACAGCCCAAAAAGAGTGTTCAACAAAGCAGAAAGGCAGCAAAGGACAGCAACAGTTTAGGAAATACACACCTCCACAGCATTTTCCCTTGCAGCAAAGAGCACTGCAGGCTACTGAAGGTACAAACGAGCAGCACTGCACTTGAAAGAATTTGACATTTATATAAATGCAATAGCCTGGTGTTACCAGAACAGGTCACTGACAGAAGCCAGGGAAAGCTTTCCTGCAGAGGTGCTGCTGCATAATTAATCTGTAACACAGGCAAGCAGACTCCCTCTGCTCAGCCCTTACTGCTTAGTCTGGAAGCAGGATGCTGCACTAGCTGGGGCTGGCTGCTTACAGCAAGGCTGCCTCAGTGCTAATGGTATTGCTTCATTTCTGAGCAATGAAGCATTAACGGCTCTGGAAAAATTGCTGAATTATAAATATCTTACATGCCTCCTTCATATTCTCTGACATGCAGGCACAGCCTAAAAGGATGGGAAGAACAGGAACTAACTGGAGAAATAAGTATGATGGAAACACAAGTAAACTGGAAACCCTCTCCTCAACCTACACAGATGCAAACAAAAACCCACTGAACACCACAATGCCCCACCCAACCTCACTGCTGTCTCAAGCATGGATAAAGCATCAAAGTCTGATACAATGCCAGGTAAAAAAAACTTCTATACCAGGTTTTTTTCCAGACAAATGTTTCATTCCTCCTCTCCTGGCTATTTGCATTTTTATTTTGATGGACAATATTATCCCTTAAAGACTGGAAACAAAAATGACCAGACAGAACAAGACAGCTGGAAAACATTGTCAGAGCTCACTCTGGCCTCCCCATTTCGTACTCCTCACACTCCCAACTTGCAGCTCAGGAGAAATGGAAGCTCCATAGGCAGGCAGGAGCCCAGGTAGGCATGCACTGACCAGTCCTTCAGGTGGCAGCTGGCTTGAAGGGGTCTCTGTTGATCATTAACCCAATAGCCATTAGTGAAACATCTTGTCACAGTCATTTCATACAAATTTTATTCTGGAAGCAAAATGGAGGTATGTGACTACCCCAAATCGAACCCCTGAGGCCACACCCATTTCACAGGATTTCCTATTACAGGTGCCTTGATCTGCTTGTCCATTGCACAGCCAGACTGGAGCATAGTGCTTGGTAATTTTTGACAGGCACTAAAGAAACCTTACATTTAGTTTTCTACAATTGAATGGCAAGAGATGGGATTTGCCTCACTGAGGGAAACATGCAGTTCTAGAAAGCTCCAAAAGAAAAGTTTCCTAGGTTTAATTGCTTATTTCAGAGAGCACATTTCAGCATAGTTACAAATCACATGATCTTTGTAGGTCTCTAAAGCTGCATTGCTAATTAGTGCTGCAGCTTTCTAGCCCTTCCAGGACAGTAAATCCACACACTCTCTTCCTTCCTCCCATGTAAGCACTCACTGTGCTTTCAGGCTGAACAGAGTTCATTTCTTATTTAAAATACAGCATATAGCAGTAAAAGTATTTTTAGCTTCATCCCATCTCCTACTACCACATGAGACCTCCTTCCAGGCCTCCTCTCACCAATGAGGTAGGATAAGCCAAAGGAAAGGCATAATCCTGCTCTCTTGCCAGCTCAGCTACTCGCTGTCCATAGGGACTGTGGCCACTATAGACTCTAAATGCTACTGCTTATGTAGAACATCCTGTCTCTTCCACACCTGCCTCCTCCCAATCCTTTAGTCTCCATGTGCTTCCTCTTCATTGTCTTCCTCACCCCTACAACTCCACGCCAGTTCCTTATCCCCTGAGCTACAGGGGTGACCCTGGAGAAGCACGTGACAATGACATCCAGGACAATCAGCAATTTTGAATCGTGCACAACAATTCCCTTTCTTGCTCATCAGATTAAAAATACACCAAACAAGAAGGCTGTTCATGCAGTGAACACAGGCACAACTGTTTGTCTAGTGGGAAGTGCCTTTCAAACCCAGGCACTAAAATGAGATGCCGAGTCCCACTGTATGGTACCAGAGGGATCGTGATGCCAAGTCCGGAGTTACAACAGCGACGTGCATCGTGTCTCCCAGCAAGTGCACTTGGCACAACATGAATAAACTGCAAGAGGAAAAAAATAAAGTCTCTCACCCTGCAGGGCAAGCAGCTGGTACTGGGGTAGGCTGACACATCCTGAAATAACACCTGAAATGATCACCTTTACAGCACATTACTGACACGAGTTCACAGGATGCTACAGAAGAAACATGCAGATCCAAATGTAGGTCCAGGGAATTTCTAAACGTTTCTGGTTATCATACAACAACCCACAGCTACGAAATAATTCCTGACCCATTTCAGAGCAGGCTGCAAGCACAGTGCAGAGCTGGCAGCCCACAGAGGATGCAGAACATATCCTGTTTGAAGAAGGGAGGTCACACACAGAGCCACATCCGCCTGTCCTCGCACGGATGAGGCCTCACAGAGCCACGCACAGGTGGGTGCTGCAGAGTTTACCATCCCACACTTCCAGGCCTGAAGTGAGGGAGGTTTCTGATCTGAAGAAGACACTGGGCTCTCTCCTGAAACACTACCAGATGTAGTTTCCTGCAATAAAATAATAATAAGAAATAAATCTGTACCTGCCTCATTTATCTAGAAGCTGGTACCAGAACAACTTGCCACGGGCAACTTATGGCCTATTAAAATACCAACCGCTGTGCACAGGGACCACAGGCTGCCAAAGGCACGCATGAATTCCTCAGAAATTCAGCTACAAAGCTAGAGTCAACATTAATGGCAGCTCAAGAGCACAAAGGATAAAGAGACTGGAAACCCTTTAGGTTTTTCCCTGTATTTCAGCAATAAATACATGTCTTAAAGGAGCAGGGCCACTCTCACCTACCTTCCCTGATTCTCAGCCAGAGCTGATGGTATTGTCACCCTGCAAATCAAGTGAGCCACAGAACCCCTGTTTCCCAGTAGAACATTAATTTTCAATGAGTAATTTTTTTGAGCCAAGGGCTGCTTAAGTCACACAGATAAGGCTGTTGCTAAGAGTCAGCTGTCAAAGCAATGCCAGCTCAGAATCGGCGATGAGGGCAAGTTTGAAAGCCGCCTGTATCTGAACGTATTTACTGATGCTGTACACACAGTGTATCGCTTACAGCACTTAGGACTGCAGCTTCTGGTCAGCAGAGCAGCCTCTGCCTGAGCCACAGCAGGCAGGACATGAACAGAGACTGTTCTTTACTCGACAGGATACAGCCCCCCGTGGCAGGAAGGTTTAAACTTAATTCTGCCAGTCTTGTGACAGGCTTCAATGCAGTGACCGGTGACAGGAAGAGGCAAGAATGGCACAAAGCAAATCAGCTCCAAAGCATGTCATACCCTGCAGGTGTAGCAGCCAGAGCCCAGAAAAGGTGAGAGAAGTGCTTTGCAAACTCAAAGCACAGCTTAAGATGGTTTGTGCAGGGACCTTGCAGTGCTCCATTACTTCTGCAATTTTTCCAACACTCTCAACTTGTGAAAGGTTAAACCTCATGCACTGCTTCTGCTCTCACAACTTGCACCTACGTTTAGCTGCACTCCTGGAATGAACACCCTTTTTCTCATCTTTGCTGTCTAGTTTCTCTGTATTTGTTTCAGAATGCAAGGCACAGCAAGTACTACGCTTTAATATTATCTTGAAATAGGTCATGTTTTATTGCAATCACTTCTAGAGGCTGTATTCAAATCATTTTTCCGTTAACACCCCCAGCCTACTCCTGAGGCTCTGCCAGGAAGGAAGGATGTTATGTGAAGCTGCTCTGGAACATGAAAACTGAGTCTATTGATCTGTGTAATAGGCATATTTGTACATGTAGGGAAGGTCTGCATTTCCAGATACATTTGCAACAAAAGTACTTTTAAAATACGTTAACACACCACGTGCTCTAGCAGAGGATAGAGCCAAGCACACAACTGCCCTAAAATATGGAACTGGGAGAATGGTTTGAAGTCACAATCAAGTTCCTTGCTCTACTAAACTGTGACAATTTCACTGGAATCAAAAGGCAGCACTCAGCAAGTGATCTCCTTTTCACTACAGCCAGTTTTTTCCCCTCTTGGGGACTCTGGAAGAAACTATTTAGTTACCTAAGCTTTGTTTTAAGGCAGACAGTAGTCAAGATTCAGATTTCAACCAGGAGGAATCAGTCTTTCAGTCTCTGATTAAACAGTTAACGATTTTCCGGTCTGTAAATGCTAAACATAGCTTAATTACCTGAAGGATCCTGTAGTGTAGGCACAATCATTATTTAGTAAAGACAGTGAAACAGTTGATTTCTAACTCCCACCACCAAGAGATGCATTCTGGAGGTGGCACCACGTGCACCTCCCATCACAAAAAATTTTGAATCTCCAGCCCTGTGTTAGCAGGGCAATGCTTCTCCCCTTTATTTATGTGCTACAGAAGGAATAAGTTCTGTTTATCACTAAGACATTTTGATGCTTCTTTTTCCCACCAGCTGCCAAAAGCAAGTAGCTTCAGGTCATTTGCCTACAGGATGACAGAGCCACATTTACACAAAAGCTGACCTCAGTCCACAGGGAGCTGTCAGTATGAGGTGCCTTCCCAAATATCAGTGTTTCTTTGGTTTTCTGGATGCAGCTTTACACCTCCCAAAAATAAATAAAGCATGCAGTGCAGGAAGTGGCCTTCCATTCTGACTCAATTAAAAATTTCCAGGCTAAGAACATTCGAGGTTCAGGCTGCAGCACTGACTTAGAGGTCAGACCACCCCAACAGGGTCAGGGTTTCCCAGATCCAGCCCACAGGCAAACAGGGCAGGGCTGCAGGAGACAAGCTACATTCATTGTTTCAAACTGCTGTAAGGAGTGCCAGGATCAGAAAACCAAGCTGAAATGCTGCAGATGCTTGGAAGAGCATGGTCTCAAAGGAAATACTGTCTGAGGTGCCTTCAGAAGTTGAGGAAGGTGGGAATTGCCCTCAAAGCTGCTCAACTCGTGCAAAACAGTCCCTCCTCAAGAGTCAGACAGGGGCTTTCAGAGTACAAGCCCTTCCTTCAAATCCAGAAATACCAGAGTGAAACTGTTGGCAGGCTAACAGAACAATGCAGGATGAGGTGTCAGGAGTCTGTGGATAACACCTGGCTTTCCACTTCCTTCACATTGTGAGCCAGCAACGCTCGCTGCCAACACAGAGCCAGAAATCACTCAGCACCAAGGCAAAGAGCATCTGCCTGTCACTCAACATCAAGTGTAAGCACAGAGGGGGAATTTAATTGAGTCTTCCTCTTCTGGGATACCCAAAGATGTACAGGAACTTACTAAATCAGCCTGTAGCTTTAGGCACTCATTTGGACATCCAGGCTCCTGCCTGTGCTGATCCATGGATGGGATACCTCCTGATGAACTTACTGTGTCATCTCTCTAGGAACAAAGCTGCACAACCCCCCAGAAAGCTTCACACTGGTACAAAATGCAGCCACCCACCTGCTCCACAAAAACGGTTGCCATGAATACATCCCTACTTCTCCGAGCCTGCTATTTTTAAACATATTTGGAAGGCAAGTGAATTCACTGGTGGTTGTGCTATTTAAGTATCTGGATTAATAATATTCAAGGAATACATTGGTACTTCTCTGTGAGGAAATACAGCACCTGCCTGGCCTACACCTGGCTGAGATGCCTTTTCAGATGCCCAGCTTCTGTAATCCAACTGCAAGGTGATAAACCCACAGAAACAATAGATGCTTTTAACACAGAGCACTGTAAGGTGAAACCTGTGAGTTTTATTCCTCAGAAGCCCCAGAACAGCCTAAGGAAACTTTACAAAGGAAGAGGAAAGGACAAGCAAAAAGATATTTACAGCTGAAACTTTAATCATTAAAATACCTATAGTTTAATGCAAGGCCTGAGCACAGGAAAAGTGGAAATAGAGTACCTGCCTGCAAAAAAAAAAAAAAAAAAATTTTAAAAAAAAAACCCAAACAAACCAGAAAACCCAGGAGAGGCAGATCCCAAAAGCTGAATGTGCTGACAGGACCTGAACTTTTTCCAGACATCCTTGAATTCCTAAGAGCATTTAGTCTTAATACATTTCAGAGAGGTTCCCCTCCAGCCAGAAGTGTGAGCAGCCTGGGAAGGGGGTCCCAAGCAGGGTGTGTCCCACCAGACCCAGAGCACCAGGCTGTGGCAGCTCTGGATGTGCAACCCAGGCTGAGCTGGACGTGGGACCAGGACTGACAGGAGCCAGCAGCACAGGCTGCTTTGTCCACAGCTCAAATGGTCCCAGTGCCACCTGACAACTCACTGGGTAGATCATATTCCCACCTCCTGCCACAGACATGCATGAGGTGTCAAGTAAGTTTATTGTAAATAACCTGAAAAATTTGTCTCTGGAGGTTCCTGTATAACACTCCTCCTTCCACACTACAACTACTAAAACTGATCTAGTGTTTCCTGTGAAGAGTTCCTGTACCTACTTCTAACCTCATTTTACAGACTCCAGGTGACATGGGACATATTATTCAGATCAGTTCTCCGAAAACTCATGGTCATAAAAAGCTACAGCTCAGCTTGATCACAGCCATAGACCTCCAAATGGCCCAGATCACAGAAAGCCAAATCGATTGCAGAGCAAACACCAGATTTTGTACATAAGCAGCTCACAAGAGATTACCTGCCAGACATTACAACCCCAAACCCAATCAATTTTGGAAGTGGTTGATTTCAAGAGAAACAATCACAGACTCTAAGGAACTTACAGATTCTAACACAACACATACCCAGTATCTCCTTCCCTTTAATCTTTCCCAGTGAGTACCAAAATGGTGATAGGAATGAAGAGAGGAGCACAGGGCAAAGCCAAAGCATGACCTGGGAGCCCCTCCACACGGTAACTCTTCTGGAAATTCATCCCTCCTGAAATTTCTCTAACTGCAACAGGGAAAAATATTTGGAAAAGGTCAAATGACTCAATACCACTGAGAGCCATAACTTTTCAGGCAGGAACAGGTTTCCATGTGCTTTCAGTTAGAGCACAGACAGGTTGGGGGGAAGGCGGGAAAGCCCCCGGCCCGCTCTGCCTTTGCTCGTTTCCAGAGCCCTGGATGTGTTTGGTTTTGAATTACAGTTGATTTTGCTGCTGGAACACATCTGCAACGCTGAGCGAAGTGCTGAACCCCAGCCAGCTCAGCAAACAACCCACACGGCTGGCAGCACCAGCAAATCCCAGGGACGGCTCCCAGAAGCTGTTTTCAGGGACAACAAGGAGAGGGAGATGGACATTTCTCTGCACAGGCTTTTCCTGAGACACCCTCCAGTGCCATTTGCTCTGATTCCAGGGAGTGGAAGGGTTAATATCTTTCCAAGTTCACATACTGTTTGAATTCCTTAGATAAACTGCTTCCACCAAACCCAAGGATCTAGCCTCAGGGGAGAGCACTGTGTGGAAAAGCTCTTTTGACAGATTTTCTTCAAAAGAGAAATTAATTCAAAGTCCATTTCTGGAGGTGGTCCATGCCCTCGGCTTCTACCGACTTCAGATGAGGCTGCATCGTGCCTCTGAACAAAAAACCCAAGCTTTGAACACTGCCCTATCACTTCTGTTTTCAAGACAGAAATGTTTTATGCTTGCCCAATTAAATCTTCTCTGCTGAAATCAGAAAGCTCAGTACATAGTACCACAAAGAGGAAAACCAGACCCAACCAGGCTTTAGCCCTGGCATAAAGCAGTTAACAGCTAGCACAAGCTAATCCTGTACCTTTAAAACTGAGCAGTCACTCAGGAAAGCAAAAAAACAAGTTTTGTAAGCCACTGAAGGCTTCCTTCACATTTTGAAGCAGAAAGCAAGTCTGGGCTGTTATGGAATTTGTGTTTGCATACTGTTCGTGATAATCTGTGTGCATAGCTGGAAACAAAGCAAGTTTTTATTAGCAATTAGTAACAAGAGTGGGGACAGACCTGCCTGAAGGAGTCAGAGAAGTGCCAGTACAGGATGGCAGAGCCTTTTAAGATGTGCAGCAGAATGAACCCAACATGACACAGAAAACACTGCTGCTCTGAAGTGGGAAATGCAATGGCATCAGTTCAAGGAGATAAACTGGGTCTTTAACACTGACAACTTTGACTCCAGGCAGCAGTTTTCCCTTGCACAGCAATTTGCAATGCAAAACAAACTACTTCCACCCTTACCAAGAAGAGAAATTCTGTATCAAAGGGGGAGAGCAAAGTCGGGAAGGGTTGATTTGCTTAGACATAGTTTTCTACAGAGCTGAGTTTCAAGTAAGGCATGAAGGCAATACACAACAGGGTTTGAAAGAGTGTGTGAGAACTTGGGCAAGGAGGAGGGGGAAAGAGAAGAGAGGATTTAATCCCCTTTAAGGGGAGTGACCTGCTGCTCCCTCCCCTCATCTCTGAAAAATTCAATCCAGCTCGAATCAGCCAACACCACCCAGGTTCAGAACTCTCCAGCTATGTACTTTTCCTGCTCCGGAGAACCATACAGCATGTGGGGCCCTACAACAGAACTATTAA
The DNA here is from genome assembly GCA_013389925.1 of Aegithalos caudatus. Lineage (NCBI taxonomy): Eukaryota > Metazoa > Chordata > Aves > Passeriformes > Aegithalidae > Aegithalos > Aegithalos caudatus. Next base: position 903,693 of record WEIU01023498.1, read on the forward strand.
AATCCCATCAAGGGGTAAGCAAGTGGTGGCCATATGCTAAAGCACTCAAGGGAAGAATAACCAGGGAAAGAAGCACAGCCAAGCAGCAAGTCTGCAGGCAGGGTCTTACCTGGTAGATAAACTAGCAAAGTCTCCTCCATCTAGCAGCCTGATTTTGCAGAACAGAACCCCGTTGACAAAGGGGACGGCGGTCAGCTCTTCTAGAGTGAAACTTGTCTGAAACTTGAATTTCTTCTTCTTCATCAGGAAAGCCATGGGCAAATTCAGCGTGGAAAGCTCAGGAATTCCAAACAAGATCAGGGAGAAGTGGCTCACAGCACAAACAGACAAGCAGAGGAAGGGCAGTCGTTCCGGGAGCAGAAGCAGGGAGCAAATTCCAGTTCAGTTACAACGAGGGCCCAGCTTCAAACGCACGATCCTCTTCTCTTTGGTGGTGGGATCTGGCTGTGGGATCATCGCCACGGCAGCCTTCAGGTGAGCAGGGAGAGGTCACATGAAATCTCTGCAACATCTCCAAGGGAAAAGGGAGGGAGGGAAGTTGGGTCTCAGCTCCAGACCAGCAGGAGCTGTCCCAGTTAGAGGCTGCAGTGCTCTGTCTTCAGCACAGCCCCTCCTGAAAGCATCCCTTGTGAGAAGTCATCTCGAGTCCCCAGAGAGGCCTTAAATCTGCAGGCAGCACGTTCAGAGAGCTTCCAGTCTCTATCTCTTGTGCAACTCTTTGATACAGGTCTTTGGGTCAGCCTTTGGGAGGGAAATGAGTAAATTAGTTCCAGCCAGTCCTGGACTCCTCCTCCTGCTCTAAAACCTGTTTGGATGGGTAATATTCAGTCCAGACTCATTCCAGTCTGAAGAGGTATGGCCCCAATTAGCCCAGCCCCAACATCCTCTTTCCCCTTTTTGCCTAGGGCAAGCTTCGCTGTTGTCATCCCCCTTGTAATTTCTGTTTTGCAAAGCAGCTAATAAAATTTGCTCTATTTTCAGTCATCATATTTAGAAGCAGTTTACAGCGCAAGATCATTCTAATGTGTAGCCTAACAAGAGGAAGGAAAAGCCTTCTCAAGAAATGAAAAATACATTTCTTTCCTGCATTTCCAACCAGCCCTAAGTGTTAGCACCTGTATCTTATAAACGGAGAAAGCAGCAGAGAGGGAAAAAGACAAGCAGTCTGCTCCAGATTACACAGCATAACAACCGAATCAGGTCATCTGGCTGTCCAATCGCCAGGCCCACCGGGAATGCTGCCTTCCCGTGGCACTGGGTCTGCACAGAGCTGTGCCCTGCACAGTTCAGATTTGGGGCTGCAGACAGCGATTTCGTTACACATTTACACAATACCTAAACCATAGAGGCAGGAGCTGATTAACATCTCAAAGGGACAAGGTTATGAACACCGGGCAGTAAACAATCCTCACTGATTTCTAGGAGCTGCCTGCGTGGGTGGGTGGGTGATTAAAGACCCTCTCCTGCCCGGTGGCTGCGGGAGAACCCAGCTGGCTCTGCCAGGGCCCGGGCACCTCCACGGAGGTTCCGCTGTCCCGCAGACACCTTGGAGCAGAGTCGGGGGGAGACGGGGCAATGCTCCACACCACCAGCCACGAGCAGTACCGGCTCCTGCGGGTCAATGCTCCACACCACGGGCAGTATCTGCCCCTGCGCCGAGCTGCTGCCAGGTCTCAGCCTTGGATGCTATGAGGTCACAGTCTGTCCCCCGGCACTCCGGGGTCAGGCATTGAATGGCATTCAGGACCCAGCTCTCTGTCCAAGCCGTGCACCGAGCTGTGCTCGGGTCCCAGCCCAAGCCGTGCACTGAGCTGTGTCCAAGTCTCAGCTCTGTCTAAGCCGTGCACTGAGCTGTGTCCAGGTCTCAGTTCCCTGCCCAAGCCGTGCACTGAGCTGTGCCCAGATCTCAGTCCACCTCTTGGCCCTCCGAACCCCCCACTGCCCTTGTAGCCCAGCCCCAGGGGCCAAGCAGCGGGCCATGCCCGGGCCGCANGACCCCACAGCCCGGGCACCGACCCGCAGCCCGGGCTCAGCACCCTCCCAGCCCGTGCACCGAGCTGCAGCCCGATTTTACCCCTCTCCCGGCCCCCCATCACCAGCTGCCTTACGGAAGGTCTCAGCCCCCT